>JAJGRW010000670.1:67302-85568 GCA_025461045.1 Carex parvula | reverse complement strand
CTCCATGTGTACCCGTGCATGGCAGCTCCCTCACGTGCCAACCATATGCCACCTCATCCTCGTAGTTTCCACCACCTTTTCTTAGCCATGTTTCCTAAACACATGCATGCTTGTCTCACATCTCACATCTCACATCTCACATCTCACATCTTATTAATTAATTAATAATTAATTAACTGCATTACTACTCCATTACCTATCCACTATTTAATATATTGCTATTTTCTATGTTGTTTCTGTGGGTAAACCTATATAACTTCTAAGTGTGTGTGTGTGTATATATATATATATATATTCTTGTAATACAACCCAGAATGATGAAACTTAATTTCATATTTACAAAGATAAATGCTTTTAGTAATATTGCATGGTTTTATTATCCAAATTGAAGGATTGAAATTGAAGCTAGCTCAAATCCAAATCCAGTATGTAGTCTCAGATTGAAGTAAAGGCAGCCAAGAAAAGCATGAATATATTCTGCGGTGGGCCCCACCTATCGAATACTTGGAGCAAGGTGTCGGATTCGTAGCCTGACAAATGCACATGTAACATTCCATATGATATTATATATCATGACTTGACACTAATATATTTTTTTAATTAATGAATGAATACCACCAATAATAGTATGTGTTTAAATATTATATATGGTATGTTTTTTGTATCCAAATAACAGTACAGCACTTAATTAAGTGGTATATTATTACTATGAAAAGTGTAAGCTGTCATGTTTTGTGGATATTAGTCACTTAACTGAAAATGCAGTGATTTATACAATATATATAAATCACTATATATATACACACACAGAGAGGGGGTTGCTAATATGCTTTCGGTATCACTTCGGTCGAAACGCCATAGAGTAGGGCTACGCAAAATTGCTCAAACTCGTAACTCACTCATAACTCGTTCATTTACAGCTCGCTCATTTATAACTCAAGTTAGTTCCAACTCGAGTTGGCTGACTCGTTTAATAAATGAGCTGAGTTTGAGCTTACCCCAACTCGCTCATTTATAACTCAAGTTACATAGCACTGGTCACAATAAATTCCAGAAATTATTTTTGGCAAGTTGCTGTATGAAAAATTGCTGGGGCGCTTATGTACTAAGTTGTTGTATGAAAAATTATTAGTGCTTATGTACTATTGCTGTATGAAAAATTACTGGATACTGATAAACGAGTTGTGAGCCAACTCGAGTTAATAACGAGCTGAGTTCGAGTTGGCTCTACAACTCGTTATTACCATCCCAACTCGAGTTGACTCGCTTCGCTCATATTTAATGAGCTGAGTTCAAGTTGGAGGTAACTCGCTCAAACTCGGCTCATTTACAGCCCTACCATAGAGTCAAATTTAAAAAAAAATATTCGAAACGTTGACCTAATTAAGTAGCTCAGTAAATTAGTTATATAATGAACTTGTAGAATACCAATTTTTACTATTTTGGAAATTTTACGAAAGATGGCAAAAAAATGGCCTAAAATTTTGCAATTTTCTTTTATTTTTAAGTCATTTTGGTAATTTTTCATAAATCACAAAAAAATGGTAAAAGATTCCAAAAATAATAAAAAAATTGGTATTCTGCAAGTTAATTATATAACCAACTTACTGAGTCTCTTAGATCGAAGTTTCAAATATGAAAATTTTAAATTAAGTCCTATGGCGTTTCGGCCGAAGTGCTACCGAAAGCATATTAGTCAACCCCCTCTCTCTCTCCTCTATATATATATATATATATATATATATATATATAAAGAAGTTGTGATCAAAAGAAAAAAATATGTGAATATTAACAAGCTAAGTTTATCTGATGTGATTATCCTAAGCATATACTATATATAAAATAGTTATGTACTTATGAGACATTAACAGTTTTATGTAAATTAAATTATAATCTTACATACTATTTATAAAATTCGCACAAATATACCTGAAATGATATCTTAATTAATTGATGAAAAAAAAAATTATATACTTGAGCATGTTCATACACAAAATGTCATCTAATTAACTTGTCTTAGTTCATTTCCACAATATTCTTCATAATTCTATTGATTTGTATATCGAGGTTCATTTTCATGCCTAGGTTAAATTGCCATGTGAATTATTCTCTTACAGTAATGTAAATTATATCTCTGTATACCATGCATATTTATATTATCAGGCCATGACAATTAATGTTTTCTTTCAACCTATTTTTGCTGTTAAATTGTCTATTTATATTTTAAGTCTAGAATTAATTGTATCTTATGTATATATTCTGTTCAAGCGTACAGCACCATAAACTAAACATTGTAATAATATATATTTGTTTAAAGCTCTAAATAAAATAATTAATTTGTCGGATTGTTGCATGCCAAATTGCCAATCAAGAAGTACTTATCTCTCTCTAATTAATAGACCGTTTGAGACAAGCTAGCGGTTTTAATTGTAACAATATATTAATAAAATAGTTAAATGAGACGAGTAAGACAATGGTAGCAGCATTATTATTCCATGTGTTTTGGCTGGAATAAGGTGGGCCTTAATTATTCCAATAATATTACTAACTTATTCCCCAATTGACAACCCAATGAAACTCCTGAGAACTAAAAAACACTAATAGCAAATTGGATTATTATATTTAAGTAATATTGATGACTTAATTCACTTTTTTTCCTAATTTTCTTAATTAGGTAAATATATAAGAAACATATATACAAATTATTTTGTAATTATGTTGTAAGAGTTTGAAAGGCAAATTAATTGAAGAAACTATTAGTTTTTTTTTTCCAGTATGGCCTTTGGGGTGATCGGATACGGAGCAGATAGTGATAAAACATATCTGTATTCGTTTTTATTTCGGATACAAATACAGATACATATCGGTTTATTAAAAAAAAATATAAATATTGTTAAAAATATTAAAGTTCATAATATTTATCTAATTATAATGGTGAATAAGATAAATTTTTTCATTATATATATACTAAATTATATGGTATATATCTACTATTCAGATACGGCTAATTGAAACATAACACCATATCTGTATCCGTATCCACATGGATATTCAGATATTGATATCTGTATCTAATTTTTCGAATAGGGATCGGATAATATCTGTTCCGTTTTCACCCAGTATGGACTCTGGCAATCTGATATCTGCTTTATTTTATAAAAAAATTGGAAAAAATTAAATATGCAACTTTCTATGAACACACATGATAGCAAGAAAAAAATATTACTGTTTTAACAATTAACTAGTGTGGTCCCGGCCATTAATAAATACATGAAATGATTATATTATAAAATACAAATATATGTTGCTCCAGCTATTAAAAGCTTAGGAATGTCGATAGATCCACTTGTCGTGTTTCTATCCCATCATAATGAACCTAGATGGAAGCAAATATTAATAAGCTTTTGCAATGATGAGTCGTTAAATAATAAAAAAAAAAGGGAAATACCATGGTATCTATAATCTATCATTAAACCCAACTTCTACATCGTATTTATGGGACCTTTTTTTTGTTTCATGAGTTATATATAGAGAGAGAGTTGGGCTATGGTGCATTGCAATGTATAGGCCCTCTTATATATTAGACTATAAATCGTTAGTTTTGACTGCATAACAACCGATTCAAACCGTTCAATTTGATATTCATATTAAAATGTATTTAGAGATCAAATTTTACATTTTATGAAAATTGTTTGCTATTTTTTTGGAATTTTTGAAATTCACTGTTTTTCTATGGTCCAGAAATTTCTGAAAAACAGCGATTTTCAAAAATTCTATAAAAATAGTAAAAAATTTCCAAAAAATATAAAATTTTGTCTCCAAGCACATATTGATATGGAGAACATGTTGAGCCCTTTAGATCGACTATTTAAACATCAAATCAAATGGTTGGCAGTCTAATGTACAAGATGACATATATATTGCAATGCACTATAACCCAACTCTCTCTCTCTCTCTCTCTCTCTCTCTCTCTCTCTATATATATATATATATATATATTCATTTAATGTGTTAGTCATACTAAAGAGCATCAAGTGAGGAGCCAGACTTTCAAACTATGAGGGTCAAACGTAAATTGGGTCACTACTACAGAAAAAGAGATTGCACACGGACATTAATGGAAGAGCTACACGGATTTCCTGCCGTGTTTAAAGCCAGGGTGTATGAATAGGTCAGAAACTACACACGGATATTTAACCGTGTGTGATTATAATGATTTCTAGACGGATATCCCCTAATTAACCGTGTACAAAGACCTGCCAGTGTCGCTCTCCAAGTTACCGAGCTACACGGTTATCCCCTAATTAACCGTGTACGTTACTCTTTCTACACGGCTTTGTATTAAAAGTCCGTGTAGCTATCTTAGCTATTATACACGGATTTTTCTAAAATATCCGTGTATGATTACTATTGCACACGGATTTGTATTAAATGTCCGTGTAGCTCTCTTAGCTATTATACACGGACATTTGTTAAATATCCGTGTGCAATAGCTAATTTTTTTTTGTTTTTTCTATCGTACACGGACGATTATGAAATATCCGTGTATAATAGCTATTTTTTTTTGTATATTTTGTTTTTGGGCTAGCCTCCAGCTTTGCTAGCCAATTTTTTGCGACAGAAATTATACAAAATTCCATATAGCAATAAATTCATTCGAAACAGATTAATTAGCAAGAAATTCATATACTAAATTTATACAAAATTCATTCGAAACAGATTAATTAGCAATAAACAGATTAATTATGTCACTTATGCACTAAATGATTATGATGCACGAACGATCAAGAAATTGGACTAAATAATAGAAAGATAGATTTCGGTTCTGAGATCACACAGATTCTCAATTCTTTGATAAAACTATTATAAAAACAACAACTGCCTCTGCCAAAAGTCCTGACGACTGTTTAAATACAAACCCTAAACAAAAATGCATAAAAGATACATAAAAGACCCTAAAAATGCTAAAATTATAAAGAAAGGTCCAAAAGTCCAGATCCGACGGTTGGATCGCGAATCTGAGCCCGAAAAATGGGCGAAATTGATTATAGATAGTTTCGAATCCGGCTTTGGGTTGTGGAGTTCTTGTCAAAATTTCAGCCCGATCCGACGGACGGATCAAAAGTTACACCCCTTTTTCTGAAACATGCGCAGGCCCATATTGCATCAGATTATTCTGATTTTGACCACTTTGGTGATTAACAAAATCATAAATCTCATGTGCATAAATGACTTATAACACATACTTTATGCAAAACAATCAGTCACAGAACAATTACTTTTATGCCCAAATTTCAAACAATTATTTTGTACCAGTAAACTTTAAATGATTGTAAAGAAAGTTCGAAAAGACAGTAAATGATAGGAAAAAGCTCAGTTCGAAAACAGTAAATGATGCACGAAAAGACCCTAAAAACTCTGAGATTGTAAAGAAAGTTCAAAAACTCTATATCCGACGGTCGGATCGGGCTGGATCCGACGGACGGATCAAAAGTTATGCCCTTTTTTTGTGAAGCATGCGCAGGACTTGGTTAAACACATCATGAGTAAAGCATAGAACAGATCAATTGCAATCATAGGAAATTAATATGAAGTACATACCGCTTATTATCTCAGATCTCAGCTGCTGGCCTCGATCAATTCGCAGAAATCTGATAGAAAAAAGCTCAGTTCAGAGAGATGTACTAAAAGACTTGATCAAAACGGCGCTGGAAGGGGAAGACATTAAAACCCTACACTTTTATACACGGCTATTTAGTTATAAATCCGTGTAGCTCTCCAACTAAACATACACGGCTATTTAGTTATAAATCCGTGTACAATTCTACTATTTCTACACGGATATATTATCAAAAATCCGTGTGTATATTCCTACACGGCTTTGTATTAAAAGTCCGTGTAGCTCTCTCAATTATTTGCACACGGACCTCTTTACACACGGATTTTTGGTTTCTAATAAACCGTGTAGCTCTCTCTAATAATTCTACACTGATTATTAACTAATTATCCGTGTAGAAATCGTGCAGATCTTTTGAACAAGTAAAAAATCATATTTGGTACACGGTTTTTAATAAAATTGCCAAATCCGTGTACAATGTGCAGTGTACAATGACTATTTTTGTAGTAGTGGGTCAAGAATATGAAAATTTTATACTGCTAATGGATTTCAATTTGATAGTTTTATAGTATTTTGTACTAATTTATATAGAAACTTATCAATAATACAAATTTTTTAAAAATAAATAAAAGTCAATACACGCCATTTAGACCAAGTGCCTCCGCCTCTGAAGAGCATCACCATATATATAGCAGTAGTTGTCAAATATATGTACCAAAGAAGATGCGGAGCAATTAATTTTCCGATCACAGACCTTGATTTAGATATGAAACTGGGAATGAAATAGTTACATGCATCTCTCTTCACATGGGCTTACGTAATGTGTTTGCATTGCTGACAACAAGTTTATAACATAGCTCATATCATTTATGTGCGGGAAGGTTGTCCAACGTAGGCAAGAAATTTGTATCCTCTGCATTAAGGTGCTGTTCGGCAACTCCCTCCTTAAGCCTTCTTAAGCCTAAGGAGCTTCATTTAGTTTTTTTAGTCTCTTAATCCTGTCGAGCACCGGTTTCTTAGCACGGATTAAGACAATCTCATTTAGCCTTCTTTTGCCCAGATCTTAATCCCCTGCCCCTTCCTTAAGGCACATCTTCCATTCCTTTAGCCTCATTTAGCTATCTTAATCTCCTGCCTCTTCCTTTAGCTTACCGAACAACTCCTCCTTAGCGCGGATTAATATTTAATCTCCCATGTGTTGCCAAACAGCCCCTAAAGAATCTTTTGTGTTAAATGTATCTATACCGTCCAATCAGCTTAATTTATGATCCGTGCCGATCAAAATTGCACTAATATTAAAGGGCTTTCTGCTTTATAGGCGGGTGCCGAATTGGCTCCGTTTAAAAACAGACGGCCGAGTCAAAAGATGCTCTTTTGAGTTAATGCAGACGATGCAGACTCGTAGGTTGACATTCTAAGTGTATTAAAAAGTTTGCAGTTTGTTCAAAATCGTTTCCGTAAAATCTGTCTCAAGCTAGAAAAAAAGAAGGGTTTGTGATAGGTTTAGCGAGCTAGCGGTAAAAAAGGTTTCTTTATAGAAATAAAACTCTCACGAATTGGACAGGAGTAGTACTAGAATGGATGACCTCCTGTGAAGTTCCTGTGTTGCTGGTTCCGGTTGAGTTTCATTTCTAGCCTACCTCAACTTGCTTTTGGAAATAAAGACTTTGAAAAAAAAAAAAAAAAAACAAGAAGAAGAAGAAGACTATTAGAATCAGCCTTTGGACTACTGATAAAGACAATGTTATCATTGTTAAAGGTTGCAAGTTCAAAATCCAGAAGAGAGAATCCCTTAAATTAATGTTATTTTTTTCTTTTGAATTTTGTACTAATACTAAATCTTCATATTTCTTTTAACATGGAAGGAGAGCTTTTGGACTCCCCCCATCTCTTGAAAGATGTTTCATAAAAATATTAATTGGTGTTCCACTGTTATACCATACACATGCATTTAAAAAAATTATACGGTATAAAATACATTCTAACTATTTTTTAACATACATCATGAACAGATGCAGATAGTGTACTTTAAAATTTCTGGTTTTACAAGATTTAATATTATAAAGCTCCATCATAAAATAACACTAGAGGACACTAATATATTTATCCAGTTCTTCTATAAAAATATGCGATGATTTGACTGTAAATAAAATTAGTATTGAGAAACAGTGCAGTACAAGTGGGGTTAAAATTAAATTAAATTAAAAATGCAAAAGGTGGCAAATCACTGACAAAGAGCATAGGGGTGATCGGATATGTATTCGTTTTTATTTCGGATACGGATACGGATCGGTTTATTAAAAAATATATATAAAATATTGTTAAAAATATTAAAGTTCATAATTTTTATCTAATTATAATGGTGAATAAGATAAATTTTCATAATATATATTAAATTATATGGTATATATATACTATTCAGATACGGATAATTATAAAACCATATATGTATCCGTATCCACACGGATATTTGAATATTGATATCTGTATCTAATTTTTCGAATACGGATCGGATAATATCTGTTCCGTTTTCATCCAGTTGGCAATATATATCTGCTTTATTTTATAAAAAATTTTGGAAAAAACTAATTAAATATACAACTTTCTATGAACACACATGATTTTGCAAAAAAAATATATTACTGTTTTAACAATTAACTAGTGTGGTCCCGGCCATTAGTAAATACATGAAACGATTATATTATAAAATACAAATATAGGTTGCTCCAGCTATTAAAAGCTTAGGAATGTCGATAGATCCACTTGTCGTGTTTCTATCTCAGTTTCATAATGAACCTAGATGGAAGCAAATATTAAATAAAGCTTTTGCAATGATGAGTCGTTAAATAATAAAACAAGGGAAATACCATGGTATCTATAATCTATCATTAAACCCAGCTTCTACATCGTATTTATGGGATGTTATATAATCTCAATTGTGTGTTGAAAACTTATAAACGGTCAAAACAATTACCTTTTTTTTTTGTTTCATGAGATGTGTGTGTATGTATATATATATATATATATATATATATGAGCTGGGCTATGGTGAGTTGTGAAGTAAGATGTCATTTTTACTTCACGCTCATATTTTTATTTTGAAAATCCAATCAACCAATCCGAACCAATCAAACGACGTTTTACTTCACAACTCACCATAGCCTATCTCTCTATATATATATAGATAGGCTATGGTGAGTTGTGAAGTAAAACGTCATTTTACTTCACGGAATTTTTTTACTATTTATTAAGCCACTTTGAAATCGCTGATCCACTGTGAACAGTAAAAAACAGTAAAATTTTCTGGACTATCGGATCAGCGATTTTCAAAGTGGCTTAATAAATAGTAAAAAAATTTCAAAAAATGTAAAATTTAGTCTCCAAGCACATTTCAATATTTAGAACATGTTGAACGGTTCAGATCGGTTGTTTGGATTTTCAAAATGAAAATATGAGCGTGAAGTAAAAATGACATCTTACTTCACAACTCACCATAGCCTAGCTCTATATATATATAGAGAGAGAGAGAGAGAGAGAGAGTTGGGCTATGGTGCATGGCAATGTATAGGTCCTCTTATATATTAGATTATAACTCGTTGGTTTTGACTTCAAAACAACCGATCCAAACCGTTCAATTTGATATTCATATTAAAATGTATTTGGAGATCAAATTTTACATTTTTGGAAATTGTTTGCTATTTTTTTAAGAATTTTTGAAATTCACTGTTTTTCTATGGTCCAGAAATTTCTGAAAAACAGAAATTTCTAAAAAACAGTGATTTTCAAAAATTCTAAAAAAATAGTAAAAAATTTCCAGAAAATATAAAATTTGGTCTCCAAACACATATTGATATGGAAAACATGCTGAGCCCTTTAGATCGACTATTTGAACTTCAAATCCAACGATTTATAGTCCAATGTACAAGATGACATATATATTGCAATGCACCATAGCCCAACTCTATATATATGTTCATTTAATGTGTTAGTCATACTAAAGAGCATCAGGGGTGGAGTCAGACTTTCAAACCGTGGGAGTCAAACATAAATGGAATCAGAATATGAAAATTTTATACTGTGAATGGAAGTCAATTTGATAATTCTATACTATTTTGTACTAATTTATATAGAAACTTATCAATAATACATTTTATTAAAAGTAAATAAAAGTCACCATTTAGACCAAGTGCCTCCGTCTCTGAAGAGCATCACCAATTCACCATATATATATATATATATATATAGCAGTAGCTGTCAAATATATGTACCAAAGAAGATGCGGAGCAATTAATTTTCCGATCACAGACCTTGATTTAGATATGAAATTGGGAATGGAATAGTTAGTTACATGCATCTCTCTTCACATGGGCTTACGTTATGTGTTTGCATTGCTGACAAACAAGTTTATAATATAGCTCATAGCATTTATGTGCGGGAAGGTTGTCCAACGTAGGTAAGGAATTTGTATCATCTGCATTAAAGAATCTTTTGGATTAAATGTATCTATACCATCCAATCAGCTTTATGATATGTGCTGATTAAAATTGCACTAATATTAACTCAAAAGATGCCGAATTGGCTATGTTTGAAATCAGACAACCAAGATGTATTAACTCAAAAGATGCTCTTTTGAGTTAATGCAGACGATGCAGACTTGTAGGTTGACATTCTAAGTGTATTAAACAGTTTGCAGTTCATTTGAAATCGTTTCCATAAAACTTGTCTCAAGCTAGAAAAAAAGAAGGGTTTGTGATAGGCTTAGCGAGCTAGTGATAAAAAAAGTTTTTTTTATAGAAATGAAACTCTCACGAATTAGACAGGAGTAGTACTAGAATGAATGACCTCCTATGAAGTTCCTGTGTTGCTGCTTCCGATTGAGTTTCATTTCTAACCTACCTCAACTTGTTTGGAAATAAAGACTTTGAAAAAAAAAAAACAAAAGAAGAAGACTATCAGAATCAGCCTTTGAACTAGTGATAAAGACAATGTTATCTTTGTTAAAAATCGCAAGTTCAAATCCCGAAAGAGAGAATCCCTTAAATTAGTGTTATTTTTGTCTTTTGAATTTGTACTAATACTAAATCTTCATATTTCTTTTAATATGCGAAGGAGAGCTTTAGGACTCCCCCCATCTCTTGAAAGATGTTTAATAAAAAAATTAATTGGTGTTCCACTGTTATACCATACATGCATTTAAAAAAATTATAAGGTATGAAATACATTCTAACTATTTTTTAACATACATCATGAACAGGGGAGAAATTTGGGTCCAATGGGCATCGGACCCAAAGTGAGTTCGACGGGTTCGCTCACCATTCGATCTGCTTTAGAATTCGCGCCCGCAATTTTCGTGTCTTTTTTAAAATTCGTGCACACGAACTTAAAGTGGATCGGACGGTCCCGAAACCCATCGAACCCGAATTTGAGTCCGATAGGCATCGGACCCAAGCCTTTCTCCATGAACAGATGCAGATAGTGTACTTTAAAATTTCTGGTTATACAAGATTTAATATTATAAAGCTCCATCATAAAATAACACTAGAGGACACTAAAAATATGCGATGATTTGAGTGTAAATAAAATTAGTATTGAGAAACAGTGCAGTACAAGTGGGGTTAAAATTAAATTAAATTAAAAATCACTGACAAAGGTGCTGTGAAATTCTGCACAATATGACATCATATGACGCAACCTCGCTTGCCCCAAGATCGTACAATGGTTCTTTCTAGAAAAAAGGAATATTTTTGGGAATATGTTTTGTGGTTAGGTTTAATTGTCTATTAAAATATATTCAAAGTACTGTAAGCTCTTTTTAAAGCTGGATCCCAGTTGGTTTACACTAAATAAACAATGCAAGTACCACATTATGATTTGCATCTCCAATTTGCATCTACTATACTTGTCATTAACTTTTCTCAATAAAGCCTTAATCTTTCAAATTATTTAAGTTTATAATATAAGGTGGATTACTTGATCCAATTCAAATTTTTTTAGTTTTTTTTTCTTTCATACAACTCCAAATAATTATATCAGAACAAAAACATCTGATTTTTTTTTTCGAATTTATCATACAAACATCTTCTATAATAAAATATTGGTCAATAATAAAATTAACTTGTATCTCACATGCAACCATGTTTGTTTTCAGGCAATGCATGATTTTGTTAACATAATAATAAGAAGAAACTAAATTATCTTTTTAAAGTTTCTTTTTGTTGGATGAATAGAAATATTAATAACAAATATCAATGTAAGGCACGTTTTATATCTATTGGCATTTAAAACATAAATTCTTTTTTTTTTCTAACTAATGAGGAATTTTTTTTTTACAATTAAATCATATAATATCCCATCAGACAAATATTCTCAGTCATTGGTCTATGGATATATGCTATTTTTATGGGGTTAATTATTTAGCTACTCTATTTTGACATTTTTGTACAATTTTAAATTCATATGAATATGAAAAATGCATTATTTCACTATTTTAAAACAAAGCAGGAATATTAGATGTGGAGAGGAGATGTGAGAAAAAAAATGCTTCCTAATGCAATTCTTTTTAGGTTGCAAAATACATGTAGTATTATTATTGTAGTAGTTTTCCGTCATTTTTTTGTCTATCATTTTTTAGCTGTTTTTCCAACAAGAGGTCTTCGGGACGTAAAAGAAGCAAAAAAAAAAAAAAAACTTTTTTTAACAAGCCAACTATCACTCTTTTAGCACTACTGTATATTTTGCCAAATAACCCAATTAATTTTATTGCTTGTACACCTTTAAGTTCATTATAAAAAAACAAATAAAGATGTTCAACTTCATTAAATAGTCCTAATACATATTATATATAAAGCAATATTTTGTAATAGATTTATTTCAAGCAAAGGAAGGGCTCATGCCTTCTTTTCAATAACACTAAGCTAATGATGATTTCAAGCCTACAATCTCTCATATTGATTTGTCATAATATAGTCAGAGGCGAAGGGATGTTCAATGTATGGCGGTCAATTGACTCCATTTATTTCTAATTTTTCATATTTATACAAAAATTTCTATATAATTTTGAGTATAATGTTGCATATTTATTAAATCGATTCCGTTCGCAGCATACTTTTTTTTTTATGATTGATTCCTCATTCACATTTGATACCTATAGTTTAAAAGTCTAGCTCTGCCTCTGAATATTGAATATAATGTTTTGATATTTATGGTTGGACAAACTTTTGATGAGTATGGCAATTTTTATCAAGCAAACTACTCAATGCATGATATACTTTAATGCAAAAATCAATTGGGAGCAATGATGGGAGATCATTACCACTAGCTTTAAAAAAGTTGTATTTTTATCATGTACAATGTGTATACTGAATTTGGAAAGAGAAAAGGACCCAAAAAGAAAGCCTCCGGTTAATTTTAGTTGTTTTTATAGTGGCCATTTGGCGGTTGATTCTGTCACTAAATAATCTCATTTTCATCATTTTGCCCACGCTAGACAAAACTTCTTTTGGTGTGCTTTATGTGATATTTTTTCCATTCTGTCCCTGAGATTTATTTGAATTACGGAACTACCCCATATTCTTCATTTAATGAAAGCATTATGGAAGCATTATGGAGCACATCCAAAATATCTATTTGACAAATAAAAAATAGCGTTAGAATAGTACTTTTTGAAAAGGTAAAAGTAGAGAGTAGTGATAGAATACAAAGGCATGATTAATTGTTACAAGTAGATGTAAACCAAGCATTAGAATTTACCGTTTGAAACAAATTTAATAAATTTTGAAGTTAATCTTAGAGATCTTTTTTATTAGTTTAAACACAACCGTGCTCTACTAGTATTTTTATTCGAATAAGGATATTAACAATGTTGCTTTAACTCGATGTAGTGCACAGATTAAATGCTTTCTCATTTTAATTTTATTGTATGTAGAAGAGAATAGACAGGAAAATGGCGATTCTGAAGGAGATTCTCGAGGAGACTAAAGCTTCAGCAAAGGAGCAAACGTGTCAAATCTAGCAAATGCAACCACTAACCAAGGAGCTCAGGGAGTACGAAGAGAGAATGCAGCTGGAATTAATGAAGAGAAGACCACAACGGCCAGGACACTCAGCCTAAGCAAACAATCAATGAAGAGGAAGGATGGCAGATTGTCCAACCAAAAAGAAGGAGAGCAAATGCAAATGTACCACGACGCAATGGACATAGGACAACATGACGAGAACCAACTCGAGTCTGACTAGGATTTGGGTTCAGACTCGCTCTGAGAAGTGTGTAGTTGCTATTAAAGAATGACGTATTTTGAGAATTGACTATTTACATTTCATAGAGAATATTAATAATTAATTTACATTATCTAGATAGTCTTTATATTTGATTTTTTTTATGTTTACATTTTCTAGGTAGTCATTTATGCTTGTTTATTTCTATATTACAAATTATTTACTCCTTATGATCTATAAAAGGAGAACTTTTGTAAGAGGAACTCAACTTTTGGATATCAATATATTTTCTAAGAGAGATTTATTCTCGCTTTTGCTACTTAGCACTCCTTGTTTCTAATTCCACTAAACTGTTTTCGAGACCCGTCACTAGCAAAGTCGAGATTCGGGACCGAGATTGTGTCAAGTGGTATCAGAGCCAGGTTCGACAACCACCTTTCGTGCTTGCGTGAAGTTGTATCCCCGATAACCACCCAGTTCGACAACCATCATCATCAACCGTTCTACTTAACCATGGCCGACCCAAATCAACCGGTTTAGCCACCAAGAACAGCGCAGATTAACCACCGCCTCTGAACCTGGTACTTCCACAAGACCATATCATCTTCACCAGTGCCCAGCCATGAAGAACTCGTAGGAATCAAGCGCATGCTTGAAAGCCTAGAGTTTCATAGAGCTCTAATGATCAACACGAGCGAATTTTTCAGGAGCTATTGTGCCGAAGAAGGTTCGTCCTTCGACAGCATGCCTCGTTAATTCTGACTTTAAGTTCAAACCCAGAGTTCGAGATCTTCTTCGAAGATTTTATCTTTGCATTGGAGACAATGCACGGTTTAAGCTTGGGGGAGGGGATTGAACTCTTGTATCTTAGGTTTTAGGGTCAATTTTTTTTTAATTTTTAGGATATAACTAAGCTTTTACCTGACCACGAATATGGTTTGCATGACTGAACTTAATTGATTGAGATTGCAAGCTTGTCAGGACTATGTTAACCTCAGTTATAGAAATAGAATCTTGCATGACTAAAATTAGTTGTTTGAGATTGCATAAAGTATAGTTTAGATAGAGTCCTCATATGAAAACACACGAAATTTTCAAAATTTTCAAAATCATTACACTTATACAATTTTGTTGAGACAATTTCTGAATGAAAAAGTAGCATAGTCTTCAAGACACTTTATTGAAATTTTAGACATGGAAAGGCTAAGGCTAACAACATATTGATGGAAAAAAAAATATTTTTGAAAGATGATTTTCCTTATGCATTATGTAAGCAAAAAAAATTTTAAGTTGAGAATATTTTCTAAATACATATTTTTTAAATAGAGACCCTGATAATTTGGCAAAATTATAAAAGATATAGATATATATAAATCTAGAGGTTATGTGTATTTATAGTAGATGCAACTAGTACTAAAAGAGGACATGAAATGAGTCCCACCAAAAATCTAAAAATAATAATTATTAGAAGCAGACACAAAATAGGTCTCACCACTGTGTTTCAATTTAGGATTCGATGAAATCCTTAGGTGCATTCGGAATGCATAACCTCTCGTTTGTATCTATGCGCTAGAAGAATCACTCGATGAAATCCTTAGGTACATTCGGAACGCATAACCTCTCGTTTATATTTATGCGCTAGAAGGGTAAAACTAAATTGAGTAAGGTGTATTTAATTTCTTGCATTTATTTTTATAAAGTTGCATTCTACTAACACACTTAGTCTATAAAGTTTTTTTCCTCAAAGAAGGGATCAAAAATTTAAATGGGTGAAAAATGAGTATTGATTGATTTTAAGATTTCCTTTACCATGATGATGTTAAGACGGGGTTGTCTTCAAAATATTTCAAAGTAAAATCAAAGTGTTGTAATACAAATATTTTCATTTTCTAAAAATTTCATCAAGTACAAATATTAGGAATTGAGTAGACATTTTTGTATTAAGATAATTGTTAGAAAATTTATCAATAATTTCAAAAATCTTGTTCAAGAGACATCTTTTAGTCAACCTATCTATTAGTCTTTTACTCAATTTGTTCGCAACGAACAAAAATTTAAGCTTGGGGATGTGATTAAGCCAAAACATATAGCGAAAATCACTATTTTTTCTTTCGAAAAATGGCGAATGCAAAGTAGTTATTTTCCCGATTTATTTACCACAAACGTGTTTTTAGGTCTTTTTGGCAGGTTTTTGAGAAAGTTATGTATTTAGGGCAAAAACAGAGCAAAAGTGTTGTATTTAGGCGATTTCTGAATATGGCGTCAAAATGGGATATTACATGGAGCATGCAACACCTCACACGAAGTGCATAACATGCGAAATGGTGAAATTACAAGAAAATTCGCTAAGTCAAGAAGCCGTGCAGCCTCCTCTATGCCGCATGTGGCATACTCTGATGCCGTACGATCTGTGGACTGTTCTAAAAATAGGTAATTTCTCTAATGGGCCTTCTAGAAGGACGCGTTTCCTTCAGAACCAAGCTATTATAGCTATTTTTGACTTCATCTATCCAATCATGGGTGGACCCCACGTCCCCCACTACTTCCACTACTTCACCTATAATTTAGGAATGCTATAAATACTCCTCTTGTAATAAGATTTAGTGTGCGTGTTTAATTGTGTCAAGTCCATAGTAGTAGACTAACAATCCTCATTGTTAAATTAGGTTAGAGAGTTACTTAGAGAGAGAAGGGTAGCCACCGAAAATCAAGCAAGAGAATAAGACGTCATCTAAGGATGCAGAGGTTCTTCCACTTTCAATTGAGTTGTAATTTATGTTCTCTTTATTTATTTCTTTTAGTTTGTCAAGGCCATGAGAGCTAAACTTCTCATCTCTAGGGTGAGGGTTGTACTTGAATTCTTAATTATGTTTTAATATATGTTTATGTTTTGTTTATGATGATTTGAGTTTCCTTTTATATTTTAAATTTCTTTTTATTACGTCCTTATACATAGTTTTGTCTACTATATGTCAATGACCCTCCACATACCAATAGGTGTTAAGTCATTGCATCATTATGTGAGAAGGGTAATGCATGTAAGTACTCCAAACACTTCGGCTAACAAGGCTTGGCAGTGGTTCAAAGATTAGGGTTAGAACCCAGTGGGCTCCATTGGCAGGATAGCATAAATTGTACATTTAAATTATATTAGGAAGAACATAGATTAGGTAGGGTCTTTGGGATATTTCAACTACGGGGTAGTATAGGGAAAGAATATAATTGCGTACCTAAAATACTTCAGTCTTGGTAGCCCAAAAACCGACCGCAAGTTCGAAAAACCTTTCAAATCACATAAACAAACATCCAGCACGCTTTGCGGGTAGTGACAGTGCCGCATGCGGGTAGCTGTGGGACAATTTAGGCCGCATGCGACAGTGACAGTGTCGCATGTGACATAAAGAGACGTTGAAATTTATATTTTGCATAATTAAGAAGGATAGAACCTGAACCCTAGAGACTCTCTATCTATAGTTTAACCTTAACCTTGATTGCAATTAGCGTCACCGCATCAAACTTTTATAAAATCCAATAACTTACACTAGTGAAAATTGTTTAATATCTAATACACTATTTATGTGGATCGATACCCCAATCATACTACACGGTAGAATTATGCACTTGTGATCTGAACGTAAGTAAAAATTAGAGTTTACAAATATTTAAAAGTATTAGTTCACTTTGAACTCATCAAGTTGGATGCAAATACAGAGACCGTTGTGGATGGAGATTGTACCACAAACACTACTACAGAATAAGTGATTGTACACGGACATAAACAGGGGAGCTACACGGATTTCCTGCCGTGTGGGATGTAAGGGTGTAGAAATCCCTGAATATTTACGCATGGATATTTAGCCGTGTACAATTACTATTTCTACACGGATTATTACATAAACAACCGTGTACAATTCCACCGAGCTACACGGATAATTACATAAACAGCCGTGTACAATTACTCTTTCTACACGGACATTTAGCTAAATGTCCGTGTAGCTCTCTTATTTTTTTTTTTTTAATGTTTAAATACCTTTCTACACGGACTTTAGTTAAATGTCCGTGTAGAATTGTCTTTTTTTTTTTTTTTTTTAAATACCTTATGTCCGTGTAAAATTGTTTTTTTTTCCATTTTTTTTTTTTTTTTGTGACTAGCCTCCAGTTTTGCTACCCATTTAAAATCAGAATTCCAAAACAGAGAAACATTAAACAGAGGCCTTTTAAACTTAGAATTCCAAAACTATACAACAGTATAAATAATTCATGTACACTATATTATACAAAATTATACAAATCCATATTTAGCATTACAAACCCTAAACAGAAAATGCATAAAAGATACATCCAAGACCCTAAAAATGCAAAAATTATAAAGAAAGGTCCAAAAGTCCAGATCCGACGGTTGGATCGCGAATCTGAGCCCGAAAAATGGGCGAAA
>JAJGRW010000670.1:0-64210 GCA_025461045.1 Carex parvula | reverse complement strand
CCCCCCCCCCCCCCCCCCCCCCCCCCCCCCCCCCCCCCCCCCCCCCCCCCCGCCCCATTGATTTTGATTCTCTACAATTAATTTTCTTCAGAAGAAATATAAAGTACATTGATGTGTACTTCATAAACATGTTTGTTGATATATTTGTTTGATTAGTTTGTCTCTTTTATTTGTTTGGGAAGCCAATTTTGTTACTATTTTTTTTATCATTTCTGATATAAAACATACATATGCGACACTAGATGAACTTATAATATGTTGGCTTCCTATGTTATTTTTGCATATCATACAAACTAGAAAATATTATGAACATAAAATTAATACATAATGATAATAAATGACCTCTGCCATGATCACTATTTAAACGATGCACATATATTATCCGATACGTAATATTATGTGCGCACTACATAAATGGAGCTGACATAGATTTGAAAAAAAAAAATCTAATATCATCCGATACGTAATATTATGTGCGCACCACCAAAGAGAGGCATTATCGAATTTTTAGATGATGCACATATATTATCTGTATAACTTTGATATATATATATATATATATATATATATATATATATATATATATATATATATATATATATATATATTTCAACTCATGTTAACTCTGTTTATTTTATTTTTTTGAAATGGTAACTAAAACAAAATTCGGAATTCATAGGAATACTTCTCAAAAATAAAATAAAAATCCTTTTATTCTGGAAAAAAAAATGAAAATTGAGAGGGGCAAAAAGGAAAAAAAGAAAAATAGCTAGAGAGAGAGAAGGAAGGTAAGCGAGGAGGCAGTGAGCAGGGACAAGAGGTAGCAGCTGGCCACGTGAAGTGTGACGTGCCAGCTGGCCATTCATGCTCCATCTCAGGCAACTCTCCAGCTATGCTCCTCTCTCTAACCACAATGGCCTCTCTTCTTCTCTCCATTACCTTTTAAACTGGACATATCCCTTTTTAACAGTTGAGCTTCTATTTATCTACATATTAGTAGTTGCATAGGAACTAAATTCATTTTTTTTTATTTATCTGGACCATTAAAAATCAAAAGTATTTATAGTCATGACAAAATTTTAACATTTTTGATTATTTTGAATGCATAATTTTGGTATTATTTGGAATTAAATGCAATGCTTTTTTGTGATATCCTCAAGGTCTCTGGGTGGATAAATCACCTGAACAAACAGGAAATGCCAATGTAACTGTTTCAATCTTTCATGCGCATGTTATAAATATTAATGACAGTACAGGACTAACATTATTAATATACATATATTCTTTTTGGATTTATATAACTGTATGGATCTAAAAGTATGTACAAATTAGATTATATTACACTGGTGGTCCTTCAAAATTGTTCCTTTTTCATTTCATTCCTAATTTATTTTTATTACAAATTTTAAATCAGTCCTAAGATTTAGAAGTATTATAGAAAATAACTGAATCATGTGCTTGAATGATGACAAAGATGCTGATTGGAGTACATATATATATAATAATAGTAGTGTCAAATCAGAAGAAAATAATATGAGAAATTTAAAATATGTCATTTTAAATTTTTGAAAGGATAATAATGTCAGAGTTTTTGTTTTGTTTTGTTTTGAAGGAAAACATATTATATTGTAAAGAAAATATTAATGATATTGCCACTAAAATTAATCAGATAACAAGAAGGATTTGTATTTAGGTTTATGCAGCTTAATCATAAAATATCATTTTGTTTTTTCTTTCACTTAGTTGGACAAAAGGAATAAAAATTTCAAAAATCATTAAAAAAAAATTGCATGTGCCCAAAAAGAAAAAACATGAAAAGAAGAAAAATAAAGGGAAGAAGTATCAGCAATTAATTATTGTCCCTACTGGACCAATCAAAGGGTATGACTTAGAGATTTCAAAGCATGGAGAGCAGCTTGGGTCCGATGGGTTTCGGGACCGTTCGACCTACTTTAAGATTCATGCACACGAATTTTAAAGCAGACACACAAGTTACGGGCTCAAATCCTAAAACAGATCAGACGGTCATTGAACCCATCGAACTCACTTTGAGTCCGATAGACATCAGACCCAAATTGACCTCCAAAGCATGAGGTGGCCAAGCAGGAATAAGACTCCACTGCATGATTCTTCTTTTAAATTTTCAAGACAATGGCGGATTATAATTATTACACAAAGGGATGAGATCGTTATCACCTAACTTTTATTAACAAAAGTAAAGTGCTCATTAATTTAATTAGAGAGGTATAAGTACTAAGTAGAGTTAATTATTCAACTGACCTCTTGGTCAGATCAATGTGCTGCCAGGAAAAATGGAGATGAGAGACATCATTGTGCTGTGCTACGTGTCAACTTTCTACTGAACACCCTTTTTTCAAAAAAAAAAATTGTTAGGAAAGAACATTATTGCTTTTCTATTCTATTCTTATAATAATTATAAACGAATATTGCTAAATAATTAATTTTGGGAATTTATTGATTAGGAATATGGATGACGTCATGTCCTATGTTATTATATTTTTTTAAATTACGGAGGTAAGTTACCTAACTATTTAATATCTATAAATAATTTTTCTATTCGGGTTCTGAACTTACAACCGCTTACTCAGAGAGTATTGCCTTTATCACTAGATCAAAGGCTGGTTCTCAAATTCTAGGTTATTATATTGAAGTAATACTTTTTGTCATATTTTAATTCGTACAAAAAATTATAGAGTTTTTTTGTTGAGCCGAATTTTTTTTATATATAAATGGTGTCATTTTAACATTATAGTTTGTTATATGTCTCGTTTTGAAGCGTTGTGTTCGATCATGTACCGTGATATTACTGTGTGTCTCTGCGTGATCACATTACGTGTCAAGACCGCTTCAAAAAATATATCGTGTCATGTCAATTTTAACCAAGAAATAACATGTCACATCACGTTACATAATTTGACATGGCGTTCCCTACCTCCTATATATATTCCATTACCACCTCTTTTTCTTCTATGTGTGTTGTGAGAGAGGTGAAACAAAAAAACTCAGGGTTGCCATATGTGAGTGCTCTTTCTACCATTTCTCCTTGTGAAATCCATAACAAAACTTTCTCTATTTCTTTCGTGGATAGAGTTTTTCTCCGAAATTTTTATTAATATTCAAAAAAATTATTAAATTTAAAAATCTATATTCTGTTTGATAAGATTTCGAAAACTGTCCAAATCGCAGATTTATTACCTGGTTTTAGGCCGAATTACCGGAAATTTATTTTCCGATTCTGGAATTCCAAAACCGGAAAATAAATTTGCGGTAATTCGGCCTAAAATCAGAAAATAAATGTACGGTTTGGACAGTTTTCAAAATCGTGTCATATTTTTTTTGAAATTTAATATCAGAATCGGAAAATAAATTTCCGGTTTTAATTTTTTAATTTTTAATTAAACAGAGCATCTGTGCCACTCATTAATGAAAACCTTTTTTGACCGAAAAAAATTAAAACATTATCTGACATCTCTGACATGTCTGAAAACCTTTTTGACAAACCTTTTTGTTTTTTAAAAAATAGAGGAATTCAAATATTTTATATATTTATCTAAAAGTGACTTTTGAACAGGAATCAATAACTCAGAGTCAAAATATTTTTATTTTTTTCAATAGCACACAAATAAATATTTTAATTTTTCTTACAGCCGCAAAAAAACCAGCCTGAAAAATACTGATTCGGGTTATTTGTCACAGTCTTTCTAATAAATCAAATTATATTGTATTCATCTATTTTCAAAGAAATATATAAGATATTTCTAATATTTCAATACAAAAAAATAAATAAATTATAATATTTTCGATTTAATTAAAAAAGACTTAAAACTGGAAATTTAATTTCCGGTTTTGAAATTCCAAAACCAAAATTGGAAATTTATTTCCCGGTTCTGTAAAATAGTGCGGTTTTGGGATGCCTAAAACCGAGAAATAAATCTGTGATAATTCGGCTTAAAATCGGAAAATAAATCTGCAGTTTGAACAGTTTTCGAAATCTTATCAAACAGGATCTAGATTTTGAAATTTAATATTTTTTTTGGGGATATTAATAAAAATTTCGGGAGAGTTTGGCCCAAATCTGGACTTGTGGTAGCTCCATGGGCACTTGTTGCTCAATTTGTATATCGGAGTTAACAATGAAATGTACTTGTATATATATTTGAAAGTGGAATCAAACACTAAATGGATAAGAAGAACTAGAGGTGAAAATGGTATGGATAATATCTGATCTGTACTTGATTTGTATTCGAAAAATTAGAGGTGGATATCTGATATTTGAATATCAACTTGTTTCCACTAGTTGAATACTCCTAGTGACGGGGCACCAGCGTTCCGAGGCGTCGAGTGAAGAAGGCAGGGGAACCTGCCAACTGAGATGAGCTGAGACAAGTATTCGTGAGGATATGGATACTGATATGGTTTTACGTTTCAATTATCCGTATCCGAATAATAGATATATATCATATATTTTAATATATATTATGAAAAAAATATTGTTATTCACCATTAAAATTAGATAAATGTTATGAACTCCGGTATTTTTTCAATATTATTTTAATAAATATCCGATCCGATCTGTATCTGTATCCTGCTGATATCCGATCCATATCCGTATCCGAAAAATTAAAAAAAGATATGGATATATTATGAAAAAAATATTGTTATTCACCATTAAAATTAGATAAATGTACATGAACTCTGGTATTTTTTCAATATTATTTTAATAAATATCCGATCTGATCTGTATCTATATCCGGCTGATATCCGATCCGTATCCGTATCCAGAAAATTAAAAAGAAATATGGATATATTGTTATTCATTATTAAAATTAGATAAATGTTATGAACTCTGATTTTTCAATATTATTTTAATAAATATCCAATCTGATCCGTATCTGTATCTGACTAATATCCGATCCGTATCCGTATCCGAAAAATTAAAAGAAATATGAATATGATTTTATCACTATCCGCTCCGTTTTCACCCCTAAGTACAACAGATTGGAAAATTATATGTCTGTGCAATCAAACACAGACATGAGGATATATTGACAGCGCACGATATTACATGGAATCTAGTCAGGTACAGTGCAGTTTTGACTTCCCGCGGAACATAAATTATATGAATCTTGTTTTGATTTTATTGTTTGTGTGCTACATGAAGTCAAATTAGTTTTGTCAATACTTTTATCTCAGTATATATACTTAATTTAGTCATATTTATATTATTGGTTTTGTTTTTATAAATAAGTTTATTCTAAAAAATAGGATAGAAGAACAATTGATTTTCAAATTGCATCAAATATGAAATATACAACATGGATTGCTATACAAAATATTTTTAAAGTTTACTTTTTATTGTAATAACGGTTTATCCTATTTTCACATTTGTCAAATAATTAAGTTTGTTGTCAGTAACGAAGTATATAATTGTCTCACTATTAATTGTTGCAGGTTGGATTATTTTTCAAAAGAATATCTAATTAATGGGAATTTAGAGGTTTGGAACTTCTCTTACAATTGTCATCCTTTTAGGAAACTAGATCTGTTAATTAACATAAATATAATATATAGAGATTCCCAACTGAATCAATGCTTATATATAATTATCAACAATGGGCAGTAACTAATAGTAAGTACAGGGGCGAATTCAGGATTTTCGTCAGGAGGCAAAAAAATATCGAATCGAGTTTAAATCCATTAACTTAGGTACTCGATAAAAAATAATGCTTTAACTTATACTTTCTAATGCTCTGACTTGTAATTTCTGATGCTCTAATTTATAATTCTAATTGCTAATCATAATTCAAGAAATTTATTTTAATTTTAACTCTAAATTTAACCCGAATTACAAATTAAACATCTAGATGTTGGCAAAAAAAATTTCAGGAAGACAAAGTCGATCGAAACGTCCTGATCTCCACTAAAACTCAAAATCCAGAGGGGCGTAATGAATAACAGCTTGACTAACCGTGGTTGATAATCTTATCTAATTATAGCAGTACTAAACTAATTAATTAATTAGCTACTATTTGTCCATTCTACAACATTTCTACTGGGGTTCACATGCTTGGTTTCTCTTAATTGATACCATTGATGTTAAACAATCTCCTCGTTATATGTATAATCTCATAAATCGAGTACATACTTGTATAAAGAGATAAAAGATATTAACAATGCTTGTTTGACTTGATGCAGCGCACATACAATAAATTTTTTTTGACAAGAAATTAACCTGGGAGTCACGTCATGTGATTTTACAGTGTAGCAGTGTATGTACAGTGTGTTTTAAATACAGTAAATTACAGTAAAAGATAAAATGCAAATGTAAATTTTGAAAATTTAGAAAAGCATAAACTGAAAGAAGAAAAAAAACCGAAAAAGAGTTTTCTAAAAATAAATCCGGCCATCTCTGAAAGACCTCTGAAACCAGCTTCTTATTTCTTGTTCTATTTCATTCACGAGGATTGTTGGTGTTTTGGGTTCCTCTCTAAATATCCTTCTACATCTCTCCCTCCAAATGACAAAACACACCGTTGTAAGAATCTGTCTGGTTTCCATATGCGTTGAGTTCAGTATTCCTGATGCATATTCCTTTTGTATCCATATAAAATTCATATGCCTGTTTTACCGATTCCTCCTTTTGTCTGCATAGATATATATATAACACATATTGGCCATGGCCCATCCCCTCATAATGAGATTATCCTGTGTAAGGATCCTATTTCTTAACATTAACCAATTGAAAATCCTTAATCTCTCATAGGTGCCTTTATTTCCCATAGCTTGTACTAATCAGTTTTTATGTAGGGTGCATGTGTCATCCATTGTCGTGTAGAAGGATTTGACAGTAAAAGTACCCTCCTTTGTCCATCTCCATGTGAGTTGGTCGTGTGTTACTTGATCATCTCCTGTCTCATCATCAATTCAGCCATAAGAGATGCCTTCTGTTGTCTTGTGTGATCTGTATCTAATTGTTGTGGTAGATGTAAATTCCATGTCCCTCCTTCCTTTGCCTTAGCCACTGTCATCTCCTTGAGAGATGTTTGTTCATACAGTTCTGCATATCTATTATAGATTGGTCCATGAAGCCAACCATCAGTCCAGAACCTGACATGCGTCCCATCATCTATCTTTTGCATCTCCCATGGCCTCATTGTTATATTTGTTTGTGGTACAATGTCCATCCACAACGGTCTCTGTATTTGCATCCAACTTGATGAGTTTCAAGTGAACTACTACTTTTAAATATTTGTAAACTATAATTTTTACTTACGTTCATATCACAAGCACATGATTCTACCGTGTAATATGATTGGAGTATTGATCCATATAAATAGTGTATTAAATATTAAACAATTTTTACTATTGTAAGTTATTGGGTTTTATAAAAGTTTGATGCGGTGACGCTAATTGCAATCAAGGTTAAGGTTAAACAGTAGATAGAGAGCCTCTAGGGTTCAGGTTCTATCCTTCTTAATTATGCAAAATATAAATTTCGACGTCTCTCTATGTCGCATGCGACACTGTAACTGTTGCATGCGGTCTAGATTGTCTCACAGCTACCCGCATGCGACACTGTCACTATCCGCAGGGCGTGCTGGGTGTTTGTTTATGTGATTTGAAAGATTTTTCGAACTTGCGATCGGTTTTTGGGCTACCAAAACTGAAGTATTTTAGGTACGCAATTATATTTTTTCCCTATACTACCCCGGAGTTGAAATATCTCAAAGACCCTACCTAATCTATGTGCTTCTTAATATAATTTAAATGTACAATTTACGCTATCCTGCCAAGGGAGCCCACTGGGTTCTAACCCTAATCTTTGAACCACTACCAAGCCTTGTTAGCCGAAGTGTTTGGAGTACTTACATGCATTACCCTTCTCACACAAGGATGCAACGACTTAACACCTATTGGTATGTGGAGAGTCATTGGCATATAGTAGACAAAACTATGTATGCAAAGACGTAATAAAAAGAAATTTCAAATATAAAAGGAAACTCAAATCATCATAAACAAAACATAAACATATATTAAAACATAATTAAGAATTCAAGTACAACCCTCATCCTAGAGATGAGAAGTTTAGCTTCTCATGGCCATGACAAACTAAAAAGAAATAAATAAAGATAATATAAATTACAACTCAATTGAAGATGAAAGAACATCTGCCTCCTTAAATGACGTCTTCTTCTCTTGCTTGATTTTCGATGGCTACCATTCTCTCTCTAAGTAACTCTCTAACCTAACATAACAATGAGGTTGCTAGTCTACTACTATGGACTTGACACAATTAAACACGCACACTAAATTCTATTACAAAAGGGGTATTTATAGCATTCCTAAATTAGAGGTAAAGTAGTAGAAGTAGTAGGGAACGTGGGGTCTACCCATGATTGAATAGATGAAGTCAAAAATAGCTATAGTAGCTTGGCTCTGAAGGAAATGCGTCCTTCTAGAAGGTCCATTAGAGAAATTGTCTATTTTTAGGACAGTCCACGGATCGTACGGCATCAGAGTATGCCACAGGCGGCATAGAGGAGGCTGCACGGCTTCTTGACTTAGCGGATTTTCTTGTAATTTTACCATTTCGCATGTTGTGCACTTCGTATGAGGTGTTGCATGCTCCATGTAATGTCCCATTTTGACGTCATATTCAGAAATCGTCTAAATACAACACTTTTGCTCTGTTTTTGTCCTAAATACATAATTTTCTCAAAAACCTGCCAAAAAGACCTACACGTTTGTGGTAAATAAATTGGAAAAATGCCTACTTTGCATTCGCTTTTCGTTATTTTTTGAAAGAAAAGATAGTGATTTTCGCTATATGTTTTGACATCATCACATCTTTAAGGTTAAATTTTTGTTCGTTGCGAACAAACTTAGTAAAAGACTAATAGATAGGTTGACTAAAAGTTCTCTTGAACAAGATTTTTGAAATTATTGATAAATTTTCTAACAATTACCTTAATACAAAAATGTCTACTCAATTTCTAATATTTGTACTTGGTGAAATTTTTAGAAAATAAAAATCTTTGCATTCACAGCACTTTGATTTTACTTTGAAATATTTTGAAGACAACCCCGTCTTAACATCATCATGGTAAAAGAAATCTTAAAATCAATTAATACTCATTTTTCACCCATTTAAATTTTTGATCCATTCTTTGAGCAAAAAAACTTTATAGACTAAGTGTGTTAGTAAAATGCAACTTCATATATTCCAGCTTCATTTTCTCTTCGTACTCCCTGAGCTCCTTGGTTGGTTGTTGCATTTGCTAGATTTGACACGTTTGTTTGCTTCTTTGCTGAAGCTTTAGTCTCCTCGAGAATTTCCTTCTGAATCGCCATTTTCTGGTCTATTCTCTTCTACATATAATAAAATTAAAATGAGAAAGCATTTGATCTGTGCACTACATCGAGTTAAAGCAACATAGTTAATATCCTTATTCGAATAAAAAATTAAAAATACTAGTAGAGCACGGTTATGTTTAAACTAATAAAAAAGATCTCTAAGATTAACTTCAAAATTATTAAATTTGTTTCCAACGGTAAATTCTAATGCTTGGTTTACATCTACTTGTAACAATCCTGCATTTGTATTTTCCAAGAGAAGAAGCTGTTTGTTAGTATGAATCTTGACTTAATCGACAAAAGTACAAAACCAATTTTGAAAACTTCTTCTAAACAAGGTCAATTTGGGTCCGATATCCATCGGACTCAAAGTGAGTTCGATGGGTTCGATAACCGTCCGATCTGCTTTAAGATTCACACTCGTAACTTTCGCATCTGCTATAATATTTGTGCGCACAAATGTTAAAGTGGATCGGACGGTCCCGAAACCCATCGAACTCAAATTTGAGTCCGATGGACATCTACCAAGCTGTCCTCCTTTTAAACAAATATCCGTGTTTTAATTTAAATTTCATTATTTTCTTCGAAAATTGTTACATACACCCCCCTTGACTAAACTCATTACAAACAAATGATATTTTGGTCTTTCCGTGATCTTTATACAATTCACCATTTCATTTTTTATTTGTCAAATAGATATTTTGGATGTGCTCCATAATGCTTCCATAATGCTTTCATTAAATGAAGAATATGGGGTAGTTCCGTAATTCAAATAAATCTCAGGGACATAATGGTAAAAACTATCGCATAAAGCACACCAAAAGAAGTTTTGTCTAGCGTGGGCAAAATGATGAAAATGAGATTATTTAGTGACAGAATCAACCGCCAAATGGCCACTATAAAAACAACTAAAATTAACCGGAGGCTTTCTTTTTGGGTCCTTTTCTCTTTCCAAATTCAGTATACACATTGTACATGATAAAAATACAACTTTTTTAAAGCTAGTGGTAATGATCTCCCATCATTGCTCCCAATTGATTTTTGCATTAAAGTATATATGCATGAGTAGTTTGCTTGATAAAAATTGCCATACTCATAAAAAAATATTTGTCCAACCATAAATATCAAAACATTATATTCAATATTCAGAAATAGAGCTAGATTTTCAAACTATAGGTATCAAATGTCAATGAGGATCAATCATAAAAAAAAAATTATGCTGCGAATGGAATCTATTTAATAAATATGCAACATTATACTTAAAATTATATAGAAATTTTTGTATAAATATGAAAAATTAGAAATAAATGGAGTCAATTGACCGCCATACATTGAACATCCCTTCGCCTCTGACTATATTATGACAAATCAATATGAGAGATTGTAGGCTTGAAATCATCATTAGCTTAGTGTTATTGAAAAGAAGGCATGAGCCCCTCCTTTGCTTGAAATAAATCTATTACAAAATATTGCTTTATATATAATATGTATTAGGACTATTTAATGAAGTTGAACATCTTTATTTGTTTTTTGATAATGAACTTAATTGGGTTATTTGGCAAAATATACAATAGTGCTAAAAGAGTGATAGTTGGCTTGTTGAAATTTTTTTTTTTTTTTTGCTTCTTTTACGGCCCGAAGACCTCTTGTTGGAAAAGCAGCAAAAAAATGATAAATGAAAAAATGACGGAAAACTACAACAATAATAATACTACATGTATTTTGCAACCTAAAAAGAATTGCATTGGGAAGCATTTTTTTTCTCACATCTCCTCTCTACATCTAATATTCCTGCTTTGTTTTAAAATAGTGAAATAATGCATTTTTCATATTCGTATGAATATAAAATTGTACAAAATTGTTAGAAAATAGAGTAGCTAAATAATTAACCCCATAAAAATAGCATATATCCATAGACAAATAACTGAGAATATTTGTATGATGAGATATTATATGATTTAATTTAAAAAAAACTTCCTCATTAGTTAGAAAAAAAAATGAATTTATGTTTTAAATGCCAATAGATATAAAACGTGCCTTACATTGATATTTGTTATTAATTTTTCTATTCATCCAACAAAAATACTTTTAAAAAGATAATTTAGTTTCTTCTTATTATTATGTTAACAAAATCATGCATTGCCTGAAAACAAACATGGTTGCATGTGAGATACAAGTTAATTTTATTATTGACCAATATTTTATTATAGAAGATGTTTGTATGATAAATTCGAAAAAAAAAAATCAGATGTTTTTGTTCTGATATAATTATTTAGAGTTGTATGAAAGAAAAAAAAACTAAAAAATTTGAATTGGATCAAGTAATCCACCTTATATTATAAACTTAAATAATTTGAAAGATTAAGAAGGCTTTATTGAGAAAAGTTAATGACAAGTATAGTAGATGCAAATTGGAGATGCAAATCATAATGTGGTACTTGCATTGTTTATTTAGTGTAAACCAACTGGGATCCAGCTTTAAAAAGAGCTTACAGTACTTTGAATATATTTTAATAGACAATTAAACCTACCCACAAAACATATTCCCAAAAATATTCCTTTTTTCTAGAAAGAACCATTGTACGATCTTGGGGCAAGCGAGGTTGCGTCATATGATGTCATATTGTGCAGAATTTCACAGCACCTTTGTCAGTGATTTTTAATTTAATTTAATTTTAACCCCACTTGTACTGCACTGTTTCTCAATACTAATTTTATTTACACTCAAATCATCGGATTTTTTTTAAAAACCGTAAATAAAAAAATTAAATCTACGAAACCAACATGATGACACCAGGTTTTACAAAAACCATCAGAACCGAGATGCCATCTCGGTCCGAAGGAATTTTTTTTCTCCGGACCGAGATGGCATCTCGGTCCCCATCTTTTTTTAATTTTGCCGCAGCTCACGCCACAGAAAATCCACAAATACTTCCGGACCGAATTGGCATTTCGGTCCGGCAAAAATTTCCCTCCGGACCGAGATGGCATCATTGTTTTCTTTACTGCAACCTTCCCTTCTTCTTTCCTCCATTTTCTTTCCTACCCAGCCCGAGGCTTCTTCCTCTTCTTCTACCCGAAACCAAACCAAACAAAATTAATTTTAACCCCTCAAATTTTCAGCCATTTTTTATTCTAATTACATATTTGAATATAGTTTTGAGAGAAGAACAAGAAAAGCTTCAGATCTACAAGTTTCATTGGGTACGTGATTAAATTTTTTATTTGAAAAAAATATCCGAAATTTATAATTATTTAGTTTAGTTATAGAATAAATTAGTTTTTTGTAGTGTATTGTAGTGTAATTTAATGTATTATAGTGGGAATTTTTAATTTAGGAAAAAAATCCGAATTTTAATATTTTTTGTAAAATTATTTAGTTTAGTTTGTATGTAGTGTAAATTAGTTTATTTTAGTGTATTGTAGTGTAAATTAATTTATTTTAGTGTTATTTATTTAGTGATTGTAGTGTATTTTAATGTATTGTAGTATAAATAAATTGTATAAATAGTTAAAGTAATTAGAGTAATTTAGAGTAAATTTGTGTAAATAAATTGTAAATAAATTTAAGTGTGAATAAATATTTAGTGTAAATAAATTGTATATAAATTGTATAATTTTTTAGTGCAAATAAATTTAGTGTGAATAAATATTTAGTGTAAGTAAGTTGTATAAAAATTGTATAAATATTTAGTGTGAATAAATTTTATAAATATTTAGAGTAATTTAGTGTATAAATTTATTGTATATAGTGTTTAGTAATTGTATAATGATTTGGTTTGCAAGTAGAGTAATCTTGGTCATATTTTTTTTTAAAAATAAATGTAGAATAATTTAGGCTTTTTTTAGTGTAATTTAGGCCTTTTTTAGTATAATTTAACTAATTGTAGGTTTTTTAGTATAATTTATGGAGTTGCAGAGGCTCTTCTTCGAGATTTTGCAACATTTTACCACATCACATGATGTACTGGTGAGTAGTAATGCTCCTACCTTCTATCATTTCCATACCCTCATCAAACCTCCAAGGTTTCATCTTACCCACAAACGCAGTGAAAATTGCTTCAATTACTCTGTCCTTGCACAACTTGTACACATTCGCCGCAATATGATGAGCACACAATCGATGAACTGCTTCACCCCTCTCCTCGCACCACCCTAAATCAGTACGATCAAACACTGAACGGATTGCAGCATGCTGGTCTGATATAACACATATCCGACCGGGGCCGACAACTTCTTCGCGTACAAATTGCATAAACCAGCCCCAATTATCTGAAGTCTCCTCTTCCGCAATTCCGAATGCTATTGGCAGTAATTGTTGTTCTGCATCATAAGCGCATGCCATGAATAGTTTTCCTTTGTACCTGCCGGATAGGTGTCCTGCATCTACACTTATAACTGGTCGGAGATATGGCCAGGATTGAATGCATGGACCGAAAGCCCATGCCGCACGGATGAAAATATATTCGCCCAACGTGCTAGATGGTATGTGATCAATTCTGTATCTTGTACCTGGGTTAGACCTTTGGATTGCACCGAGCATAGAAGGTAGCAGTTCGTAAGCTTTCTCCCAAGAACCAAATAAATCGGCAATAGCCAGCTCCCTCCCTCTCCAAATCTTGCTGTATGAAGGCTCAACCGTTTTGAACTCCTGTCTAACTGCAATTCGACATGCTTTTATTGACATCTCCAGGTCCTCCTTGAGACCCGGTTTGATTATATCTGCAATCATCCTGGCAGTCATCTGACGACTGTCTGCTGTACATGCAGTACTGTAACAATTGTGCTCGTATGGGTTTGTTGCAATTGTCCAATTGCCCGTCGCAGTGGTTTTTGCGTATACCCTCCACGGACACCCCTCCACTGTACATACAACCACATATCTGTTACGACTTGTCTGGGTTTGTTGTATTTCTAAGTTATTATCCATGGCATATCTATTCAACTTCGATTTAAGATCAGCTTTGGATTCAAATATCTGTCCCACAGAAAATGGACCGTCGATTCTGGGTGGATGACCAAAAAATGCTTCATCCTTGTACGGCATCGGCACATCGTCATGAAATGCCGAACAAGGATGCTGCAATCCCCGATTAATAAAAGGAATAGACGATTGCCACTCATTCCTTACTTCTTCCATCCTAATCTGATCCTCAATTTCGGCCATTTCCTCTTCCCCGACAACCGTGTCATCAGGGTCAGAGCTTGTTTCTGAGTCAGTATCATTATTCAGTTGGTCAAAATAATTCTGCAAATCAACCGGGGGTGTTTCGGGGGTTTCATCACAATGTGCCGGTGAATCAATCACCGGTATGTCTCTGCTAGTTCCGGGTACACTACCCGGGTATGGGTCATAATTGGTCTGACTAACAACTGGTACTGACTCAACCACTAATTCAAGAAGTTTAAAATTCAATACCGGAGTGGCATTCGCAAGCACCATATACCAAGTCGCTTCGTGGTCTATGTTGAACAACTGGTATTTTTCTGCTGAGCCAGGTGGTGCCGTGTTCAAACGTGCGCTGATTGTCAGATCGAACCGGCTAGGGAGCAAACGAATGCCAACATATATCTGCCTTCTTAGCTCATCAAGACTAGTTGAGTTAGTAACAGGAAATGTACAGGTCGGTGCGTCTGTAATTTCGCGTCTGTGATACACATTTATTAATACTTGAGACATTTCCTGAACAAAATATTTCACGATTAACCTTTGATAATTTTCAATTTTACAGCAAAAAATATGATCATAATTGAAAAAAAAAACTTACTACAGTATTCAGACGAACGCTAGAGGCACAATGCAGGAGCCGATCTGTAATTTGGAAAACTGAAACTATGCACAATAGAGAGGCATGAAGGTCTCGGAGAGAAAGAGGTGAGAAAGAAAGAAGAAGCTCAGAGGTGCTCAGAGGTCTCTGTCTCTGTCTCACAAAAAAATAATGCACAGGGAGAAGAATACATTTTTTTATTGAATATAACATTCTGGACCGAGATGGCTACTCGGTCTGGCCGAAAAAATTATCTGGACCGAGATGGCTACTCGGTCTGGCCAAAAAATCCTCTGGACCGAAATGCCATTTCGGTCCAGGGGCAGCCACACCATCGGCCACACCGTTCAGCTCTGTTTTGCTGTGAAAAAGATGGGGACCGAGATGCCATCTCGGTCCGGAGAAAAAAAATTCCTTCGGACCGAGATGGCATCTCGGTTCTGATGGTTTTTGTAAAACCTGGTGTCATCATGTTGGTTTCGTAGATTTAATTTTTTTATTTACGGTTTTTAAAAAAAATCCCATATCATCGCATATTTTTAGTGTCCTCTAGTGTTATTTTATGATGGAGCTTTATAATATTAAATCTTGTGTAAAACCAGAAATTTTAAAGTACACTATCTGCATCTGTTCATGGAGAAAGGCTTGGGTCCGATGCCTATCGGACTCAAATTCAGGTTCGATGGGTTTCGGGACCGTTCGATCCACTTTAAGTTCGTGTGCATGAATTTTAAAACAAACACGAAAGTTGCGTGCGCGAATTTTAAAGCAGATCGAACGGTGAGCAAACCCGTCGAACTCACTTTGGGTCCGATGCCCATCGGACCCAAATTTCTCTCCTGTTCATGATGTATGTTAAAAAATAGTTAGAATGTATGAGTGAGCCTATGGTGCTATGCATAGCAAGGATGGCTAGTGTACTACGGCTTAATATGGCACTTTTTAAAATTCTAACGGTCGATCCAACCGTTCAATGTGATAACCATATGAATATGTACTTGCAAACTAAATTTTATATTTTTTCGAATTTTTTTACTATTTTTTTAGATAGGTAGAATTTTGATGGTCCAGAATTTTCAGAAAACACTGATTTTTCTACCTATCTAAAAAAATAGTAAAAAAATTCAAAAAAATATAAAATTTAGTTTGCAAGTACATATTCATATGATTATCACATTGAACGGTTGGATCGACCGTTAGGATTTTAAAAAGTACCATATTGAGCCGTAGTACACTAGCCATCCGTGCTATACATAGCACCATAGGCTCACTCAGAATGTATTTTATACCTTATAATTTTTTTAAATGCATGTATGGTATAACAGTGGAACACCAATTAATTTTTTTATTAAACTTCTTTCAAGAGATGGGGGAGTCCTAAAGCTCTCCTTCGCATGTTAAAAGAAATATGAAGATTTAGTATTAGTACAAATTCAAAAGACAAAAATAACACTAATTTAAGGGATTCTCTCTTTCGGGATTTGAACTTGCGATTTTTAACAAAGATAACATTGTCTTTATCACTAGTTCAAAGGCTGATTCTGATAGTCTTCTTCTTTTGTTTTTTTTTTTTTCAAAGTCTTTATTTCCAAACAAGTTGAGGTAGATTAGAAATGAAACTCAATCGGAAGCAGCAACACAGGAACTTCATAGGAGGTCATTCATCCTAGTACTACTCCTGTCTAATTCGTGAGAGTTTCATTTCTATAAAAAAACTTTTTTTATCACTAGCTCGCTAAGCCTATCACAAACCCTTCTTTTTTTCTAGCTTGAGACAAGTTTTATGGAAACGATTTCAAATGAACTGCAAACTGTTTAATACACTTAGAATGTCAACCTACTCGTCTGCATCGTCTGCATTAACTCAAAAGAGCATCTTTTGAGTTAATACATCTTGGTTGTCTGATTTCAAACATAGCCAATTCGGCATCTTTTGAGTTAATATTAGTGCAATTTTGATCAGCACATATCATAAAGCTGATTGGATGGTATAGATACATTTAACCCAAAAGATTCTTTAATGCAGAGGATACAAATTCCTTACCTACGTTGGACAACCTTCCCGCACATAAATGCTATGAGCTATATTATAAACTTGTTTGTCAGCAATGCAAACACATAACGTAAGCCCATGTGAAGAGAGATGCATGTAACTAACTATTCCATTCCCAATTTCATATCTAAATCAAGGTCTGTGATCGGAAAATTAATTGCTCCGCATCTTCTTTGGTACATATATTTGACAGCTACTGCTATATATATATATATATAGAGTAGAACTAGGGTGCTCCTAAGCTCACCAAGCCCTTCCGTGAGCGCGACTCTAAAACCTATCAAATTGACTTCAAACGACATTTTCAAACCGTTAGATGTTCAATCTATATTAAAATGTGCTTGGAGACCAAATTTTACATTTTTTGAAATTTTTTTACTATTTATTAAGATGGTTTGAAAATCGCTGTTTTTATTAAAATTCTGCACCATTGGAAAACAGCGATTTTCAAACCATCTTAATAAATAGTAAAAAAATTCCAAAAAATGTAAAATTTGGTCTCCAAGCACATTTTAATATAGATTGAACATCTAACGGTTTGAAAATGTCATTTGAAGTCAATTCGATAGGTTTTAGAGTCGCGCTCACGAAGGGCTTGGTGAGCTTAGGAGCACCCTAGTTCTACTCTATATATATATATGGTGAATTGGTGATGCTCTTCAGAGACGGAGGCACTTGGTCTAAATGGCGTTCATGGACTTTTATTTACTTTTAATAAAATGTATTATTGATAAGTTTCTATATAAATTAGTACAAAATACTATAGAATTATCAAATTGACTTCCATTCACAGTATAAAGTTTTTATATTCTGGTCCCATTTATGTTTGACTCCCACGGTGAAAGTCTGACTCCTCCCTTGATGCTCTTTCGTATGACTAACACATTAAATGAATATATATATATAGAGTTGGACTATGGTGCATTGCAATATATATGTCATCTTGTACATTGGAGTATAAATCATTGGATTTGAAGTTCAAATAGTCGATCTAAAGGGCTCAACATGTTTTCCATATCAATATGTGTTTGGAGACCAAATTTTATATTTTCTGAAAATTTTTTACTATTTTTTTAGAATTTTTGAAAATCACTGTTTTTCAGAAATTTCTGGACCATACAAAAACAGTGAATTTCAAAAATTCTAAAAAAGTAGCAAACAATTTCCAAAAATGTAAAAATCTGATCTCCAAATACATTTTAATATGAATATCAAATTGAATGGTTTGAACCGGTTGTTTTAAAGTCAAAACTAACGATTTATAGTCTAATGTATAAGAGAGCCTATACATTGTAATGCACCATATCCCAACTCTCTCTATATATATATATATATATATATATATATATAAAATTCATGAAACAAAAACAAAATAAGTTTTCAACACACAATTGAGATTATAAGCATCCCATAAATACGATGTAGAAGCTGGGTTTAATGATAGATTATAGATACCATGGTATTTCCCTTTTTTTTATTATTTAACGACTCATCATTGCAAAAGCTTTATTTAATATTTGCTTCCATCTAGGTTCATTATGAAACTGAGATAGAAACACGACAAGTGGATCTATCGACATTCCTAAGCTTTTAATAGCTGGAGCAACCTATATTTGTATTTTATAATATAATCGTTTCATGTATTTACTAATGGCCGGGACCACACTAGTTAATTGTTAAAACAGTAATATTTTTTTTTTTGCAAAATCATGTGTGTTCATAGAAAGTTGTATATTTAGTTTTTTCCAAATTTTTTTATAAAATAAAGCAGATATCGGATTGCCAACTGGATGAAAACGGAACAGATATTATCCGATCCGTATTCGAAAAATTAGATACAGATATCAATATTCAAATATCCGTGTGGATACGGATACATATATGGTTTTATATTTCAATTATCCGTATCTGAATAGTACATATATACCATATAATTTAATATATATTATGAAAATTTATCTTATTCACCATTATAATTAGATAAAAATTATGAACTTTAATATTTTTAACAATATTTATATATATTTTTTAATAAACTGATCCGTATCCGTATCCGAAATAAAAACGAATACATATATGGTTTTATCACTATCTGCTCCGTATCCGATCACCCCTATGCTCTTTGTCAGTGATTTGCCACCTTTTGCATTTTTAATTTAATTTTATTTTAACCCCACTTGTACTGCACTGTTTCTCAATACTAATTTTATTTACAGTCAAATCATCGCATATTTTTATAGAAGAACTGGATAAATATATTAGTGTGCTCTAGTGTTATTTTATGATGGAGCTTTATAATATATGTTAAAAAATTTTAAAGTACACTATCTGCATCTGTTCATGATGTATGTTAAAAAATAGTTAGAATGTCTTTTATACCTTATTATTTTTTGAAATGCATGTATGGTATAACAGTGGAACACCAATTAATTTTTTTATGAAACATCTTTCAAGAGATGGGGGGAGTCCAAAAGCTCTCCTTCCATGTTAAAAGAAATATTAAGATTTAGTATTAGTACAAAATTCAAAAGAAAAAAATAACACTAATTTAAGGGATTCTCTCTTTCGGATTTTGAACTTGCGACCTTTAACAAAGATAACATTGTCTTTATTACTAGTCCAAAGGCTGATTCTGATAGTCTTCTTCTTCTTTTTTTTTTTTTTTTCAAAGTCTTTATTTCCAAACAAGTTGAGGTAGGCTAGAAATAAAACTCAACCGGAACCAGCAACACAGGAACTTCACAGGAGGTCATCTATTCTAGTAGTACTCTTGTCCAATTCGTGAGAGTTTCATTTCTATAAAGAAACCTTTTTTACCGCTAGTTCGTTAAGCCTATCAGAAACCCTTCTTTTTTTCTAGCTTGAGACAGGTTTTATGGAAACGATTTCGAACGAATTGCAAACTTTTTAATACACTTAGAATGTCAACCTAGCTATGAGTCTACATCGTCTGCATTAACTCAAAAGAGCATCTTTTGAGTTAATACATATCCGCCGTCTAATTTTAAATGGAGCCAATTCGGCACCCGCCTATAAAGCAAAAAGCCCTTTAATATTAGTGCAATTTTAATCGACACATATCATAAAGCTAATTATACGGTATAGATACATTAACTCAAAAAAAAATTTAATGCAGAGGATACAAATTCCTTGCCTACGTTGGACAACCTTCCCGCACATAAATGCTATGAGCTATGTTATAAACTTGCTTGTCAGCAATGCAAACACATTACGTAAGCCCATGTGAAGAGAGATGCATGTAACTATTCCATTCCCAAATTCATATCTAAATCAAGGTCTGTGATCGGAAAATTAATTGCTCCCCGCATCTTCTTTGGTACATATATTTGACAACTACTATATATATATACGGTGATGCTCTTGAGAGGCGGAGGCACTTGGTCTAAATGGCGTGTATTGACTTTTATATATTTAAAAAAAAATTATATTATTGATAAGCTTCTATATAAAATAGTACAAAATATTATAGAACTATCAAATTGACTTCCATTCACAGTATAAAATTTTTATATTCTTGACTCCATTTATATTTGACCTCCATAGTTTGAAAGTCTGGCTCCTCCCCTGATGCTCTTTAGTATGACTAACACATTAAATGAATATATATATATATATATATATATATATATAGAGAGAGAGAGAGAGAGAGAGAGTTGGGCTGTGGTGCATTGCAATATATATATCCTCTTGTACATTAGATTGCAAACCATTGGATTTGAAGTTCAAATAGTCAATCTAAAGGGCTTAACATGTTCTCCATATCAATATGTGCTTGGAGACCAAATTTTATATTGTTTTGAAAATTTTTACTATTTTTTTACAATTTTTAAAAATCACTGTTTTTTAGAAATTTCTGGACCATAGGAAAACAGTGAATTTCAAAAATTCTATAAAATAGCAAACAATTTAAAAAAAATGTAAAATTTGATCGCTAAATACATTTTAATATGAATATCAAATTGAACAGTTTGAATCGGTTGTTTTGAAGTCAAAACTAACAATTTATAGTCTAATGTACGTATAAGAGGACCTATACATTACAATATATGCACCATAGCCCAACTCTCTCTCTATTATATATATAACTCATGAAACAAAAAAAGGTAATTGTTTTGACCGTTTATAAGTTTTCGACACACAATTAAGATTATATAACATCCCATAAATACGATGTAGAAGCTGGGTTTAATGATAGATTATAGATACCTTTTCCCTTTTTTTTATTATTTAACGACTCATCATTGCAAAAGCTTTATTAATATTTGCTTCCATCTAGGTTCACTATGAAAATGAGATAGAAACACGACAAGTGGATCTATCGACATTCCTAAGTTTAATAGCTGGAGCAACCTATATATATTTGTATTTTATAATATAATCATTTGATGTATTTACTAATGGCCGGGACCACACTAGTTAATTGTTAAAACAGTAATATTTTTTTTTTTTTCAAAATCATGTGTGTTCATAGAAAGTTGCATATTTAATTTTTTCCAAATTTTGTTATAAAATAAAGCAGATATCGGATTGCCAGAGTCCATACTGGGTGAAAACGGAACAGATATTATCCGATCCGTATTCGAAAAATTAGATACAGATATCAGTATCCGAATATCCGTGTGGATATGGATACATATATGGTTTTATGTTTTAATTATCCGTATCTGAATAGTAGATATATACCATATAATTTAGTATATATATAATGAAAAAATTTATCTTATTCACCATTATAATTAGATAAATATTATGAACTTTAATATTTTTAACAATATTTATATTTTTTTTTAATAAACCGATATGTATCCGTATTTGTATCCGAAATAAAAACGAATACGGATATGTTTTATCACTATCTGCTCCGTATCCGATCACCCCTATGGCCATACTGGAAAAAAAAAACTAATAGTTTCTTCAATTAATTTGCCTTTCAAACTCTTACAACATAACTACAAAATAATTTGTATATATGTTTCTTATATATTTACCTAATTAAGAAAATTAGAAAAAGTGAATTAAGTCATCAATATTAATTAAATATAATAATCCAATTTGCTATTAGTGTTTTTTAGTTCTCAGGAGTTTCATTGGGTTGTCAATTGGGGAATAAGTTAGTAATATTATTGGAATAATTAAGGCCCACCTTATTCCAGCCAAAACACATGGAATAATAATGCTGCTACCATTGTCTTACTCGTCTCATTTAACTATTTTATTAATATATTGTTACAATTAAAACCGCTAGCTTGTCTCAAACGGTCTATTAATTAGAGAGAGATAACATTCGAAAATCTATCTGTACTTCTTGATTGGCAATTTGGCATGCAACAATCCGACAAATTAATTATTTTATTTAGAGCTTTAAACAAATATATATTATTACAATGTTTAGTTTATGGTGCTGTACGCTTGAACAGAATATATACATAAGATACAATTAATTCTAGACTTAAAATATAAATAGACAATTTAACAGCAAAAATAGGTTGAAAGAAAACATTAATTGTCATGGCCTGATAATATAAATATGCATGGTATACAGAGATATAATTTACATTACTGTAAGAGAATAATTCACATGGCAATTTAACCTAGGCATGAAAATGAACCTCGATATACAATCAATAGAATTATGAAGAATATTGTGGAAATGAACTAAGACAAGTTAATTAGATGACATTTTGTGTATGAACATGCTCAAGTATATAATTTTTTTTTTCATCAATTAATTAAGATATCATTTCAGGTATATTTGTGCGAATTTTATAAATAGTATGTAAGATTATAATTTAATTTACATAAAACTGTTAATGTCTCATAAGTACATAACTATTTTATATATAGTATATGCTTAGGATAATCACATCAGATAAACTTAGCTTGTTAATATTCACATATTTTTTTCCTTTGATCACAACTTCTTTTATATATATAGAGGAGAGAGAGAGGGGGTTGACTAATATGCTTTCGGTAGCACTTCGGCCGAAACGCCATAGGGCTTAATTTAAAAATTTCATATTTGAAACTTCGATCTAAGAGACTCAGTAAGTTGGTTATATAATTAACTTGCAGAATACCAATTTTTTATTATTTTTGGAATCTTTTACCATTTTTTTGTGATTTATGAAAAATTACCAAAATGACTTAAAAATAAAAGAAAATTGCAAAATTTTAGGCCATTTTTTTGCCATATTTCGTAAAATTTTCAAAATAGTAAAAATTGGTATTCTACAAGTTCATTATATAACCAATTTACTGAGCTACTTAATTAGGTCAACTTTTCGAATATTTTTTTTTAAATTTGACTCTATGGTAGGGCTGTAAATGAGCCGAGTTTGAGCGAGTTACCTCCAACTTGAACTCAGCTCATTAAATATGAGCGAAGCGAGTCAACTCGAGTTGGGATGGTAATAACGAGTTGTAGAGCCAACTCGAACTCAGCTCGTTATTAACTCGAGTTGGCTCACAACTCGTTTAACCAGTTAATTATATACTACTAGTAAAAGAATTTATCAGTATCTAGCAATTTTTCATACAGCAATAGTACATAAGCACTAATAATTTTTCATACAACAACTTAGTACATAAGCGCACCAGCAATTTTTCATACAGCAGCTTAACAAAAATAATTTCTGGAATTTATTGTGACCAATGCTATATAACTTGAGTTATAAATGAGCGAGTTGGGGTAAGCTCAAACTCAGCTCATTTATTAAACGAGTCAGCCAACTCGAGTTGGAACTAACTCGAGTTATAAATGAGCGAGTTAAAGCGAGCTGTAAATGAACGAGTTATGAGCGAGTTACGAGTTTGAGCAATTTTGCGCAGCCCTACTCTATGGCGTTTCGACCGAAGTGATACCGAAAGCATATTAGCAACCCCCTCTCTGTGTGTGTATATATATAGTGATGAGTAAGGCTACGGTGCTTTGCAAAGTAAACCACCCCGTTTACTTCGGGCTACTTTTTAGATTTTGAAAATCCAAACAACCGATCCGAACCGTTCAACATGTTCTAAACATTGAAATGTGCTTGGAGACCAAATTTTACATTTTTTGGAATTTTTTTACTATTTATTAAGCCACTTTGAAAATCGCTGATCCGACGGCGAACAGTAAAAAACAGTAAAATTTTCTGGACCACCGGATCAGAAACTTTCAAAGTGGCTTAATAAATAGTAAAAAAATTCCAAAAAATGTAAAATTTGGTCTCCAAGCACATTTCAATGTTTAGAACATGTTGAACGGTTCGGATCGGTTATTTGGATTTTCAAAATTCAAAAAGTAGTCCGAAGTAAACGGGGTGGTTTACTTTGCAAAGCACCGTAGCCTTACTCATATAGTGATTTATATATATTGTATAAATCACTGCATTTTCAGTTAAGTGACTAATATCCACAAAACATGACAGCTTACACTTTTCATAGTAATAATATACCACTTAGTTAAGTGCTGTACTGTTATTTGGATACAAAAAACATACCATATATAATATTTAAACACATACTATTATTGGTGGTATTCATTCATTAATTAAAAAAATATATTAGTGTCAAGTCATGATATATAATATCATATGGAATGTTACATGTGCATTTGTCAGGCTACGAATCCGACACCTTGCTCCAAGTATTCGATAGGTGGGGCCCACCGCAGAATATATTCATGCTTTTCTTGGCTGCCTTTACTTCAATCTGAGACTACATACTGGATTTGGATTTGAGCTGGCTTCAATTTCAATCCTTCAATTTGGATAAGAGGAGGGATCCACTTACAACAAATTTGAGTTACAACAAAGTTACAACATTCATTTTTTTCATTTTTAAAGTCCAAATCGTCGATCCAACCGTTCAACATGATCATCTAAATAAAATGTACTTGCAGATCAAATTTTATATTTTTTTGAATTTTTTTACTATTTATTAAGTATTTTACAAAAAATAGCCATACTTAGACCATTGAATTTTGTACTCATCTTAATAAATAGTAAAAAAATTCAAAAAAAATATAAAATTTGATCTGCAAGTATATTTTATTTAGATGACCATGTTGAACGGTTGGATCAACGATTTGGACTTTGAAAATGAAAAAAATGAATGTTGTAACTTTGTTGTAACTCAAATTTGTTGTAAGTGGATTCCTCCTCTTTGGGAGGAGGGATCCACTTACAACAAATTTGAGTTACAACAAAGCAAATTATCTTTGTAAATATGAAATTAAGTTTCATCATTCTGGGTAGTATTACAAGAAAAGATATATATACACACACACTTCTGTTATATAGGTTTACCCACAGAAACAACATCTCATATATAGATATATTTATATATGTAAAAATGAAACAGTGGATAGGTAATGGAGTAGTAATGCAGTTAATTAATTATTAATTAATTAATAAGATGTGAGATGTGAGATGTGAGATGTGAGATGTGAGACAAGCATGCATGTGTTTAGGAAACATGGCTAAGAAAAGGTGGTGGAAACTACGAGGATGAGGTGGCATATGGTTGGCACGTGAGGGAGCTGCCACTGCACGTGGGACACATGGAGTGTTGTAGCCTTGTAGTAGGCAACTTGGCACTCTATCAATCTTCCTTTTCCCTTTCTAATTCTATTAGAAATTGAATTAATTTACTAGTTAAGAGCATCCAATTAGAAATTGAATTTCTGATGTTTTTATACATGAATAATTGTAGTGTATACTTATTTTATAATTATTTCATTAATTTTTTTGCATATTAAGAAAAAAATTTAAATTAAAAGATAAAGTTGAAAATTTTATATCGTTTGAAAGAAAACAAAATAATTTTGGAATTGCCTTAACTTCAATATAGTCAGTCATTCATGTTAAAATAATTAATAACATGTCTATAATTTTAAAGGACAATATTATTAAAGATATTAAATGAATATAACATTGAGGATAGCGGTTCATGCAATAGAACTCCTGTGGTGTATATACATCACCAAAAGTTTCTTTCTTTAATGAACAGAGTAATTCACATCTCAAGCATTAGATGCAATTTAACTATTTTCAATCAATTTTAACTATTAAAAGTTATAAAATATCATAATTGTCATCCACAGTTGCGGAGCCAGACTTTCGAACTATGAAAGTCAAATATATATGGGGGTCAATCATATAAAATTTTCATACGGAGAATGGGGGTCATTTTTACCATTTCATGACATTTTATTATAAATTATATACAAAATTATACATTAATACAAATTTTTTTTAAAAAAAATGAGGATCAATTGACCCCCATACTGCCTTACTCGCTTCTGACTGCTACAACGTGCCTTAAGCAGGGACAGAGGAATGGGGGTCCCCATTTTTTTTTGTAATATTTATATTTATGTATGATTTTCTATATAATTTAGAGTAAAATGACATGATATTGTAAAATTGATTCTCATTCTCTGTAGAAATTTTTTAAAATGTTTTCATATTGATTGAAAAGAGTTAAAATGACATTATTTTAAAATTGACATTATTTTGGTTGTTATTTTGCCTTGTGGAAGTAGAACCCTGCCTTTTCTCTCTGGACATTTTTTTATCTAAAACCAAGATTTCATATTTGACATATATTATCCTCCTAAATATTTAATATGACGGTCCAAACAACAAAAGTTTGTAAGGTTTACCACTTACATAATAAAAATAATAGTGCAAAGCATTTCGTTAAAATTACATAAATTTCATGTACTTTATTTTTCATTTTCAATTGATGTTGATAGTGTGAAGAGTAATGAAAATTCTCATACATAATAAGTACATAAAGAAATAAATTACTAAGAAATTCTTTCTTCAACTTTTATGGGTTGACAAAACATATATTGCCATTAGAAATCTTAAAATTATTATCATTTATTAATTTTTTATTGAGGTAGTAGGTTTTTTGCCTACTAAATTTATAAATTTCTCTTAACAAAAAAAGTAAAAGAGAAAGGACATATAATTTACATTTAAGAGAAGAAAAAAAACAAAAACTCCATACAAGCATCACCAAAATTAATATATTACCATTTGGATAATCCTGATTAATTTTGTTCATTAAAACTATTTGTATTATTATAATGTGGGTTAAATGGACAGAGGTCAATTGGGGTCCGATGCCCATCGGACTCAAAGTGAGTTTGATGGGTTCGATGACCGTCTGATTTGTTTTAAGATCCACACCCGCAACTTTCACATCTGCTTTAAAATTTGTGCACGAAATTTATCGGATCCAAATTTGAGTCCGATGGACATCAGACCCAAATTGATCTCAAATGAACAAGGATAACAACAAAAGTTGGTAGTAATCCAATAAATTTAGCACAAAAAATTGTTGCAACTTGGTCCCTAGGGGGGCTATTTATAAATTTTAATGTTCTAGCAATTGAGAAATCAATAGTAGATTGTGACCATCGAGTCAGCATCCCTCAAAAGTTAGAATCCAATTATTATTTTTTTTCTTTTTGTTTCTGTTTTCATTCATTTTTCAACTTCCAACTCTCTCCCCACTAACGCACAACCCATGGTCAAATTTACTTATCTGTTTATAATTTCTTTGCAGTAATGCTGCTGGGCTGTTCGGCAACAAGGAATGAAGCTTCCTTAAGGCTTAATCTGCTTTTTTTAACTTCTTTAGTCGCTTAATTTTACTGAACATCGGTTCCTTAGCACGGATTAAGATCACCTCATTTAATTTTATTTTGTCCTGATCTTAATCTTCTGCACGAATCTTAAGGCACCTCTATCCCTACTTTTAGTTTCCTTAGCTTTCACCCACGGATTAAGACAACCGAACATCAGTTACTTAGCGCTCCTTAAGCTCTTAATCCTTCACTCTTAATCTCTTGTTGCCGAACAACCCCGCTATGTGACACCCAGATTTTGTGGGTCTCGATCTATAAGGTAATTTAATTTCTGAGTTTGTCTAAGATCTAACCGATAAACTTATGTGATTAAATTTTACGGGATAATTTTATTTGGAATATGCAATTTAAGATTCATGTTAATTTGTAGCAGGCGGTCCGAATTTTTTTTGAGATAGAAAGATAGAGTCTAGTCTACTAACTTTTATTTAATTATCTATAAAAGAACCCTTCATCAGAATTTCAAAAGTACGACCTCTCACACAGAGGATGTTGTTTTTTGTTACTAGATCAAATACTGATTCTCATACTTAAATTCAAACAAATATAAAATTTTCATACATAGAATGAGAATCATTTTTACTATTTCATGACATTTTACTATAAATTATATATAAAATTATACATTAATACATTTTTTTTTTAAAATAGAGGTCAATTGACCCGTACTGCCTTACATCCACCATTTTGTCACTAACCCTCCCCTCCATTCCCTTGCATTCCATAGCTCATGTGCACTAATTCAATTTTACCACTGGCAATACGCCCCTTGATTTTCATTGGATGTAGAGATACAGAACCTTATATTAAACACTATACAAATAAATAAATTACTCCTAGTCCTAGCAAATCCCAACTATTAATTGAAAATTTTGTAATTATTGGGGGCAAATTATACAAGATTAAAGGCCCCAACCGCCGACAGAAACCCACAAGACCATAGTTAAATTTAATTCGGCCAAAATTCTCAGTTGACCAAAAGGTTAGATGGTTTATCTCAAGTCACATCAAATAATCAAAGCGTATTAAATGTGATAAACCTAGCAATTAATGGGACCTTGGTGCCTTGCCATTCGGTTACCTACCTTCAGAACTAGGAATTTTTTTATCTATAGAAATTATTAAATACACATGTACGGAAATAGAAAGAGTACATTGATTGCAACAAATATAGAAAGATCTGACTCAATGAGTCCGATCCAAGTTTATGGATCGGTCTCAATGGTCCAGATCCATAAATATATTTATCTATATTTTTTTAGAACTGTTGAAAATGAGAAATGGTGCCACATTTGATCATATCACAAGTGGATCTTCATCATTGAGGCCGATCCATACATTATATTTTTAATTTGGTACAAACGAAGAATTGGTGGCTGTCACATTTAATCAATCTAGAAATTGGTGGCTGTCACATTTAATCGCTTTACCTGAAAGAAAAACGTAGTTACTTGCTATGCCTTAGTTGCAATTTAAACATGCAAATTTTTAGTATGTGGATAGTATTTGCTAATATTAATCCCTGAATATTGCGATGCATATAGAAAACACTTGGCAGATCAACATCTTTATTGTTATTGTTATTTCTTATTCTAACGAAATTTAACTGAATAAAAAAATATAATTGGGATTTAATTTTGATCTGAATCTTACATTATATTACCGTTCAGCTTTACTATTTTATAGACTTTATTATCTCCATCTAATTTCACTCACACAGTGACACTCCAGAATAGTTTCAAATATCACAGAAAGGAGGGCCTTTTATTCAAAAGGATAAATATTTAATTGTGCTAACTGCTAAGTACAATACAACATCTAAATTCAATTTATATGGTATGTAAATATTCAATATTAATTGTGCTAACTGCTAAGCGGCCTTTTTTATCTTTTTTTGTTTTTTACTTATTTTCTTTGATCTCCTGTATCATGTCCAAAATCTAAAAGAGGCTGCATCAGGTTTTGTCAGGAGGTAATGAAAAATATCTAACTTGGATCGGAGCCAATGAGACTGATCCAATTCTAACTTGATTTTCTGTGGCATCCATATTCTAGAAATTCTGATCAACGTCTAATTTTTCTTTAAAATATATATATTTATGGATCTGGACCATTGAGACCGATCCATAAACTTGGATCGGACTCATTGAGTCAGATCTTTCTATATTTGTTGCAATCGATGCACTCTTTCTATTTCCGTACATGTGTATTTAATAATTTCTATAGATAAAAAAATTCCTCAGAACTAGGCAAACACCTTCCTATCATCATATGACATGTCAACATTATCATAGATCATATAATGATTGATAATACTGTGACATACTGACATATACCATAAACTTTGTCTGGCTTATAATAAAGGGCCGAATGGAATGCTGTACTCTGTATAGTGTACATGGATTATTATCCTTCTTGGAATATGATTATACATTTTTTTATACTGGCCCAATTTTTTTTTTTTTTTTTGAAACCCTTGGCAGTGGCTGCATGGCCCAAAACTATTGGAAGCCTTAATTAAAAGAAGCCTATTAAAACCCATTAAATGTTCTTTATACTTTTCTCTATATAGGCCCAAAATTTCATCTCACATTAGATTTGAAAGAAAAAAGAAGTTTAAAACTATGCAATATATATCATATTCTCATTAGACTTGAACATATGGTATCAACAAATACTTGATTGTTTCATACATGTACATAATCAAAGAAAATCAATTCTGTAAACAAAATATCACACACTGAACAAATAATGACACAGCAAATTACACACAGACACACACATGCAAGAGGATTCAACACAAACAATTTCATTTTCAAGAGGAAGAGCTTGAGGATTCAAAATGCGAAACCCTTCGCCTCTTATTCAACAAAGAGTCTCTCGGCATGAACTCCATGGAAGAATTTACTCTCTCAAGAGCCGACCTCAGTGCATGCCGCACCGAGTCCACCATCTCACCATTACCTTCACCTCTCTCTGGTATTATGAAAAAAACAATCTTCACTCTTCCACTGAGAGAGGAAATTTCGGCTCTGACGACCCTTGCATGTAAATTTTGGAGTGATTGTTTCAACTCGGGGTAGAGCTCAGGAGAGTCATCACAGCAGATCGAGGCACGGATTAGGAAGCTGGTATTTGTGGTGTTTGCTGTTTGGGGTTCGCACAGGATCGTGACTTCGTCGGTGTCCGACGGTATGGTGTAGCCTTTTGCGTGTTCTGTTGCTGTGGTTTTCAGAAGCTTCACATGGTTTATAACTTGTGCTAATAGCGCAGCTTTGTCTAGCTGTCAATAGGTACATGTTAATTCCATATACATTAATTACAGGCTGTATAGATTCTTGTCAATGAGGTATTATATGACTAAGAATTTTGGAGAAATATCATACTTTTGCCTATAAAGTGCATTTAAATTTCAAGTTACAGGACTTGACCATTATTACAGTCTAAACTCTAAAAACATTCCTGTCTGATTTAAGTCCAGGAAGCCCATTATGGCCCAAATGCAAGACAACTTCAAAGATAAAGCACGAATCTTAACACACATGATCTGCCTGGAAGGATATGAACTTGACAAACAATAAATATAACGAGAGAAGATTGAGAAGAAACCTTGTCAGTACCACTAATCATGCCACGTAGAACAGATAAATGCGAATTAATCCTTTCTCTCCTCCTCCTCTCGGCCTCGCTGTGATTTCTCAACGCAATCACCGCTTTTTCATCCAATAAACCACCTTTCCCGCCGCCTTTCTTCCCTATTCTCACCGCAGGTGCCCGCACCAGCTCCCCTCTCTCACCATCCAGCACCAGGCTTGAACCCGAACCCGAACCCGAACCCGAACCCGAAGAACCCATCAGAAAAAAATATTCAAACTTGGATTGATTTTCTTTTCTCTGTTTAAGACCCAGGAGGTCTGTTTGGAGGGCAAGACCAGGAGGGAAGGCTAACCCGTTTGAGCTTTCTCTTTTGGTTTTCTATTTGAGAGTTGGAACTGGAATTGGTTTGTGCCTTTTTGTGTCCAAAGCGGTTCGCTTCCATTACCATGTGAGAGTCAAGTTGGGGGTTTTGAAAAAGGGATTTATTGGGACAAAGGTTTCATCTTGGATTTTCTCTGTTTTTGGAAAAGAATCATCTCTGTTTTCTTCTCAGAGATTTTGTTGGTTTCTCTCTTCTGTTCCTTTTCTTTCTGTTCTAAAAGGATTTGTTGGGTAACGGGTTGATTTTGTTTCGAGATTCTGGGCTTTGGAAATTGGAATTATCAAGTAGGGGATGAGAATGAGAGAGAAAGTGGTTTAACAGAGGAGGAAGAACCGTGGAAGGAAAGAGAAAGGAAGAATTTGTTTATATATTGGAGAGCCTCAGTATTCAATTATTTGTTTTAGTGGGCGATAAAGACATTTTTAAATATATTTTTTTTCTTTCTTTATGAAATCCTACAGAAAAACTTTTTAGGGGAAATTTCCGGTGTGCTCGTTTAAACTTTTTAAATAGCCAATATCCCCATCAAAACTTCATAATATTCAATATCTCCTTAAAAAATTAACATTTTTATTTCTATCTCCTTTAATTATTTAACATTTTTAAATAGAGATAGAAATAATAATGTTAAATTTTAATGAGGATATTGGATATTATGAAGTTTTAATGAGGATATTGGCTATTTCAAAAATTTCTATGAGGACACCGGAAATTTTCTCGAGTTTTTAAGCAAAGATGATTACATAATTAGTACAAGTATCTAATATATTCTCAACACCACAGCTCGGATCTACCCGAGTAATTTCAATATGAAATAAAAACAATCGAACTATATATGGAGATTATGTTGCACAGTTTAGATCGTTTGTTTAAATTTTAAAAATAGAGATATTGACATATTGTACGACCAATCTGCACTATGCATAGTATTTGCATACTAAATTTTATATTTTTTTAGAATTTTAGTGCTAACTAATAGATAGAAAATTATTACTTAAGAAGAGGGATCAAGTTACAACAAATTTGAGTTACAACAATCATTTTTTACATTTTGAAATTCCAAATCGTCGATCCAAACCGTTCAACATGATCTCCACAATAAAATGTGCTTCCAGATCAAATTTTACATTTTGTTGAATTTTTTTACTATTTATTAAGTATTTTACAAAAATTAGTCAAATTCAGACCATTGAATTTTGTACCCATCTTAATAAATAGTAAAAAAATTAAAAAAAATGCAAAATTTGATCTGGAAGCACATTTTATTATGGAGATCATGTTGAAAGGTTTGGATCGACGATTTGGAATTTCAAAATGTAGAAAATGATTGTTGTAACTTGATCCATCCTCTACTTTTAAATGGTTTAAAACTTTAGGCCAAGTGATTTTCTAACTATTTATAAAAATAAAAAAAAGAATCTAAACAATTTAAAATTTGATTTACTAATATATTTTTAATGTTTTAAGATTATATTAAACAGTTTAAATTGATTGTTTGGACCTAACAAATGAAATTGTTAATTTTGATATACACTATGTGTAGTAAAGTAGGTCCATAACTCATTCTTCTTATTATTATTAGCATAACTCATTAATTTGGTGAGATTGTCTTTTCCAATTGTTGTGTGGAGTGTGGACCCCCAATAATATTAAAAATAATGAATGAGAAAAGCATTTATTATCAAAAGGTTCTTTGACTCCAAAAACCTTAACGTGGCTAATATAAGTTTCTCTTTCTTGGCATTTATAGTTTGTCCATATTAAAGTTTCCCAAAGTGAGGAGACTGAGAGATTAGATATTTTGCGCTCTACTTTCGGGTTTTGTAACTTTATTGAAATATCTTGGTGAATATAATTAGGCTTGTAAATTCCATTTACGTTCATTTACGTTTTGAAGAGACCCAGTTACCACCTCAATCAATTTTCTTTTCACCGACTGAACCGTCAACCGTGAACTTCTTTTTCTGAGAACCCTAGCCCTTATCCCTCCCCTCCCAACTCTCTCTCTCCACCCCAACTCTCTCTCTCCATCTACTGAGCAACCAATCTATTTCCATTCCCTCACCCATCATCTCTCCACATTCTCGCCTCTGCTGAGTTGACATTTCCGTCTCGAGCGTGGATTTTTTTTCGCTTCTTCAACGATGGAAGAGAAAGTAGTCCAGTTACATCTAGGGTTCGGATCTGATTGCCGCTCCTTCACTCGCCTCGTTGCTCTTCCATTCCGTCTTGGGTTGTGCTGCTCGAGTAGCTTTCATCTTGTAAATTAGCTATTACTGTTTTTGTTTTTGTTGTGTGATGAATAATGGTACGTATTTTTACGATTGTTGTTGATGGCGATGATGCCAAGTTGTTCTCCTTTCTCTTCTTCTTCTAGTGGTGACTGTCCTACACCGGTTGATTCAGTTTCCGGTTCGGTTTAATTCAGTGTCTCTTGGCTATTTGGTGACTGTCCTGATTTGATTTATTCAGTTTCCGGTTTGATTTGATTTAGTGCCTTCTCAGCTGTCATATGCGCACAGCGGAAACAACCTATAGACCTCTATCATTACAATAAAGCAAGGATGATCAAATTTGTTCCATATGATGCACATATCTCTGTGCATTTTTAGTTTGTTTACAGCTGTATGTTTTCACAGACATTCGTTATCTCATATTATGTAACAGTTCGTTTGTAATTCTTTCTATCAATGCAATCGCATACATGACTTTCAACCAAAACAAAATTCATTTACGTTTCTACGCACCCTTCAAAATAGGATTTTCCTTTTTTCTTAAAAAAATCAACCTTAAAGTTGTTATTTTGTTTTTATATCTGGCTGTTGAAGTCAATATAAATGTGATGTGCAAAGCACATATGTAGCGTACACATTTATAAGATTGTATGTCATATTAGTGTCCATTTTCAGTTATGCTGCATGGATACGGATACGAGTATAGTATCAAATACAAGAGCAAAGCTAACTTGTGTTGTGCTCATCAAAAGAATTTGGTGAATACAATTTCAAAATCTAACTGAGTGATTTCAAACTAATTTATTTAGCTATTTAGTTCGACGCTTCGAACATCAAACGGTTAAATTTGATACGTAAACACTTCGGTCGAAGTGCTTCCGAAAGCAATTTAGCTGATAAATATATATATATATATATAGTAGAACTAGGGTGCTCCTAAGCTCACCAAGCCCTTCCGTGAGCGCGACTCTAAAACCTATCAAATTGACTTCAAACGACATTTTCAAACCGTTAGATATTCAATCTATATTAAAATGTGCTTGGAGACCAAATTTTACATTTTTTGGAATTTTTTTACTATTTATTAAGATGGTTTGAAAATCGCTGTTTTCCAATGGTGCAGAATTTTAATAAAAACAGCGATTTTCAAACCATCTTAATAAATAGTAAAAAAATTCCAAAAAATGTAAAATTTGGTCTCCAAGCACATTTTAATATAGATTGAACATCTAACGGTTTGAAAATGTCGTTTGAAGTCAATTCGATAGGTTTTAGAGTCGCGCTCACGGAGGGCTTGGTGAGCTTAGGAGCACCCTAGTTCTACTCTATATATATGTATATATAGTCCGGCTAATGTTATAACGTTATAATTTCAGCCTAAATTATAACGAGTCGGTTTTTGCAATTTCAAAATTCAAACAACTGATCCGAACCGTTCAACATGTTCTAAATATTGAAATGTGCTTGGAGACTAAATTTTACATTTTTTGGAATTTTTTTACTATTTATTAAGCTACTTTGAAAATCGCTGATCCGGTAGTCCAGAAAATTTTACTATTTTTTACTGTTCACATAAAGTTTGACTCCGCCCATGTGCTTATGGATTTTTTATCAAAATAAATGAATGTGCTATATATTTGCATTTTGTAATTGAGATATCCAATTTGTCACGCCACCATTAAGACTATTTTATATTGTTTTAGATATGATCATATCGCCTCGTCAGCAGCAGCAGTCTTCCATCAAATTTTTAAAGTCAGTTGCTTTTATAATATTCTTCATAATAAATGCAATTCGATCTGGAAAAGTGATGTAATCTCACCAAATTGAATATAATTATGATTCTATGTGATCTTAGAGATAAAGAGCTTTTGACCTAGTGTGAACTGCATTGCTGTATATTTTCATATATGCCAACAAAATTTAGACTTAAAAAATTAGAGGATAAATAAATAAAATAATAGACTTCCATTGCCAATTTGATATACGCAATCATACAACTTATTGTTTTTTAAAGCCATTTTAAGTAGGGGACCGTTGAAGAGTTGTTACTTGTATGATTTGAAAATTTTACCTAATTCTGGTAAGAGATGCTGATAAAAAAGGAAATGTTATTTTTTTACATATTGTTATTTATTTATTTTTATCATTTTAAACGAAACCAGTGTAATAAGACAACATGGAAATATAATACATTAATAATAGCGACCTAATAACTCTTCCTAACAGTTCAAAACAGGAAAATTATAGTCTTAAAATTAATTAATTAATCCTTACAACTGGCCAGAAGACTAAAAAATTAACCTTCTGTTACATTTGTAATTTAGCTCAGTCCATCTTTCATAGATAATTTGGATTTAAAAGAATAATCTTGGGGCTTCTGGCAATTTTGTTTTTTTTTTCTTTTGAAAATCTTCGCAGAAGCTGCGAAGCTGTGAGGAAGAATCGAACTCTCGACCTTTGAATAACCAACAGTCTTAAGACTTTTTTCCTAACCAACATGCTTTTGGCAATTTTAGATACAAGAAAATGTTTAATTTCATGAGCTCCTATATAATTGAAGTGCACAAAAAACATGTTTGGTATATTTGTATTGTATCAGATATTTAGCATTTGGAATAATTTGTGTTTTATTATCTTAGAACAGCCTTGAATTAGTATAAATAATATTTTTTAATGTTTGACAAACATATATAAGTATAATAACAAAGTCTCCGAATAATATCCGTGTTATTATGTTTTATTATCTTTCTGAATTATTCCTAAACCTATCAAATTGTACAAACTACATTATTTATTCGATATACTTGATGAAAGTAAAATAAATTATTTATTTTACAAAAAATCAATATTTTGATATATTGTTTGGATTATAAATGTGTTCAAATACCTCATGTTTTTCATGCCTCACCCATTAGGGCTGCTAATGAGCTTGACTCGGCTCAGACTCGGCTCGGACTCAATGAGAGAAGCATAACGGCCCAGCTCAGACTCGGCTCGATTTTGAAAGAAAAAACTCGACTCGGCTCGGCTCATGTAAATAATTGACTCGGCTCGGCCGGGCCGAGCCGGCTCGCGAGCCGGCTCAGACCATATTTGGGCTTTTTCACAACATGCAACAGCTATTTGTTTGATTAACGCAACAAACCACGCGCAATATTGAATAGCTCGGTAAAAGAAATTAATGCAGTAAATAAGAAAGCCACCAACTTTTTGGTACCAGTGTTGCTATTACTGGTACCAAACAGTCCAGAAGCTAACAATTGCACCTCCAGACTGTTGCTATCAGTAACTCTTGCCCCATATTAGACTAAAATACCTGAACGTTTTACAATAATAAAAAGGATAATTTTAAATTCAAAACCTTTATTCAATCATTATGCATTCACTAGCTGTACTTAGCCTATGAAATTTAATCAGAATCTCAACTTAACTAGAAGAAATTACAATTTTCAAACATGTCAGATTCTCAAACCAGTCACAGTAAATCCATTTGTATAGCCACCTCCTTTGTCATTTACCTGAAACTCAATTCAATCAGAAATCCTATCATGAACCATGGTATAACTGTTATCTTCAAACCAAATGCACCTACTCGCATTTTCAAGAGATGGGGTTATCTTCAAACCAGAAATTACCAGATAGCACCAAGTATTGACTGGGGCATGAACAATCATGGCTCCAGAAATTACCAGATAGCACCAATAAAGGATCGAAATCATATTGCAGTTAAATAACAACCAACTTTTTTAAACGATTCTAAAGTTGCTTCAGTTACTTATATGATATGAGGCTTTTCCTACAAGGTCAATTCAAAATGCCCTTTTAAGTGGCAGTTTCAATCAAATAATATCAACCAATTAGATGCACCTGAGAATCAGTATCAATAAAACCCACAAAATAAAAACAGTATCTGAATCAGTATCGATAAAACCCACAAATTTTCAGAAGAGAATCTGTCTCCAAATTTGAAATAACTCAAAGAGAGAGAGAGCACCTGAGAGCAACGGAGCCAACGAGATGAGAACAGAGCAACGGAGCCAGCGAGAACGCAGGTTTAGGGTTTAGTGTACCAGATCAGCGAAGAGTGAGAGCGCGAGCGCCAGCGAAGAGTGAGAGATCGCGAGGTGAGAGGCGAGAGAGCGACAGAGGTGAGAGATCGCGAGGTGAGAGGTGAGAGGTGAGAGAGCGACAATACTCGAATCGATTCGATGGGCTCATGAGCCGGCCCGGCTCGGCCCGGATTCGGCTCAGTTGATATGTAAATTTTCGAGTCGAGTCGAGTCCGGGCTTTTTCAGTTCAGGGCCCGACTCGATATCAAATATTGAGCTGTTCAACTCATGGATTCGTGAGCCGGCTCGGCTCATTAGCAGCTCTATCACCCATACCTCACATTCTTATATTCGTTTTTGAAGTTCAAACAGTCTTATCCAAACCACTTAACATGATCTCCATATTAAAATGTGTCAGAAAAACAATGATTTTGTACTTATCTAAAAAATTAGCAAAACATTTCCAAACTAATATAAAATTTGATTTCCAAGCACATTTTAGTATAGAGATCATGTTAAGCGTTTTGGATCGACTGTTTGGACTTCAAAAATAAAAACAAGAATGCTAAGATACAAGTGAGACATCAAAGACATGAGGCAACCCTGCTCTTAGATTATACTGAAATAACAAAAATATATCTGTATATATTTGAATCACAAATTCTAGACCTCACTGAATTATTCTGAAATTACTAACTTGACATTACACCTGTCACTGGTTTTTCTGGTAACTATTTCACAAATTGTTACACTCTGAATTATCTGCAACAGAAAATCCTGAGACAGTAAAAAGATAAAGTTGTGCGTTGTGATTTGTAAATTTCTGATGGTTACCAGAAATTATTGGTTTGAGATAAACATGCCCAATCTGAAATCATACAACTATACAAGACAAGTAAAGCCGCAATCTATGACTTATTCACCTTTTATGGATGAAATTAAAACATGTCAGGCATGATGTCTCATCTAGCCATTTTCTAACTTTTTATCATTTAAGTGGAAATATTATGTCCTGAAAATGGAAAAAGAAATTAATACAAAATATGAATATAGAGAATTTCTTTGTTTTTTTTTTCTTTTGTAATTAATATTGCAATGATGTTGGCTTGACAAATACAATAATACAACCAAACACTTAAAACAAAGAAGGCTGCAAATTGAAATTTTGTACATACAAATATACAAGTCATGTGATATAGTGACAAGTTGTCACTAACAAATTTAAAATAATGTGAGGAAACTACCATGATGTTTCCAAATGGAACTGCTCCATTTCCAAAAGTTAAAGAAGCCTTATCATTTTTTTTTTGTATTTTTGTTGATTCCTGCACTGAAAGCCCCTGTATGTTATTTTATTTATACTTGCAATGACAATTTTGGTCCAAGCATTATAAAATTTGTGATGATGGAAGGTAGAATGCGCCAGGACGCCATTACTTGTTTTAGTATGGTTTGAAGCATTTTCTAATATTTTGAGGGCCTTGGATATACTAATATATACAAGTACCTTTCTATTTTTATATATTTTATTAGAAGTTTGCTCTTTCTTAAGAAAATAAACAAGTTCATCTGATGATGAACTAGTACGACCTAAATATAATTATTAAAACTTAACCAATGGCAATGCCCTCTAAAGATCACATGTTTGAAACCCGAATAGAGGAATCCCTTGTAGATATCAAATAATTAGATAGTTTGATCTCCAACCTTTACTAAAAAAACTTAGCCAATAACCAGTCAATTCTTGTGGATACCAAATGTGGTCTTGATATAGTTCCGGTATGTTATTATTTATACAAAATATTACATAATATACAGTTGAGTGAGGCTATGGTAATGTTCAAATAATCAATCCGAACCTATCAACATAATCTTTATATGAAGATGTAATTAGAGACCAAATTTTACAATTTTTTACAATTTTTAGACATATAATTTATCATGTGATCTAAAGATTCTGGACCAATCGAAAGTAGTGATTTTCTATCTATCTAAAAAAATTGTAAATTTTGTTTGTTTGTTTATGGTGGCCTCATTTCTTAGTAATTTTACAAAAATTGCAGACACAGTTCAAGGATTTCCAAAATCTAAAAAAATCCTTCTTTATATTCATACAACTGCAATGCCTGTTAGGAAAACATAATACAGCCTCTCAACATAAACCAAACTGACAACATATTTCTAAAAGCCATTAAAGTTAAACTCAAACAAAAACCATATCTTACCACAGAGAATTTCCCAACTATGGTCAAAACGAACTCCGTAAAGGAACCGTGTCAGATAATTTTCCTTAGCTACCACTCGGTTTGCATGATAATTGGTCTGACATGAAACCAAGGGCAGTCTCAGTAGCCGTTTATTTTTTGTTTAGAGAGGCCCCAGGTCAGATGGGGTTATTGGAGAGTCCATTTCAGAGAAAGAAAGTATCAGTGTTATTTATTTATTGCATTTTTTTTTTGGACCCCCAGGACTATTTGTTTAGTTTTTCTCATGAGAAAATTCACAGATCAGTAGTTCAGTACCTGGCTGAAATTTATCTTTTGGGTGGACAAACACAGGCTTTTACATTTTATGAAAAAAAACTAAAAATAAAATAAGAAAAACCTGAGATAAAACAAAATGAGTAGGATTAAAAACAATAAATTCCGAACCGGCTTCTACTGATGAGCAGTACTGGTATGCACCACTAAATGCAAGCGCATGCTGATTGCGAGCAGCACAGTATCCGGGAACCTTCAACCCAGGGCAAGTCGATCGAGAAATCCAGTACTGCAATTCTGCAAAATCCAGTACAACACTTTACAACACTAACAACACTAACAGTAAGCTAGTACAACACTTTACAACACTAACAGTAAGCTAGTACCAAAATCCAGTACTGCAATTCTGCAAATTTCAATCATAATATGTACCAGAATATAATATACGTTGCATGTGATTGCATAAGGCCCACCATATAATAGATTCATGACACTGTACATACACTTGAGCCAGTGTTATCATGTTTCAACTCATAAAGTGATAATTAATATTAGAAGAGAAATACCTTGAGAAGACTATCAGGTCAAGTGCTATTGCTGGAGAAGCACATATGGTATCACATAAGTTTCTTTATTCATTTTGCACCAAATCCTTCATAAAGTAAATGTTGAGTTAGAATTTAGATGTCTTTAATATCTACAAGAATGCTCCTTGGCTTATGATGGTGTTACAGAATATACCTCCTTTTCCATTATTTGTGAATTTTGTACTTAGATCTGAATTACCATCATGTGTAAATTACCATTATTTCCTTTTTCATATCACACAAAACAAGCCAAGCCCACCATTGAGGAATTATTCCAACTTCACTTTGAAACTTCAATAATATATGTGGAGATCTTAACAAGTGAACTACCAAGTACATATTCTTTTGCTAACAGTCCTGAATCCTGATATATAATGGAGGAAATTCAAGTAAAAATTGTCTAGTCTTTATAATGAAGCTAGTCAATTTGAATAAAAAAGTTTGAAGTTTAAAAATTAAGAACTTTATTGCATAGTTCTAATCTGGAAATAGACCACAATTTTAATGTTCAAGCATAAAGCCTTACCATTGACAAATTCAAAATAGTGAGAGAACACTACTATCAAATTAAAACCTAGAATCTGACAACTCACAATATACAAAACTCTTCAAAGGCCTTGGCCCTGGACCTTTGTTGGAAAGAAGACAAGTACACACCAGTACCAGAACCTAACAGGGATAATATAATGTTCACATGCTAATGGACAACTGGGGCATTTTTCCAAAAGGAAAAAGTATTCGCACATACCAACAAAAATATCATGATATCATAAAAAGCATGCTGATATATAACGAATGTGAAAAATTATGACAAATAATACAGAATATGTTTATTAATCTTATGCTTCTTTTATTTATTTAAGCTTAATTTTAAGTAATTATATGAGAGTTTCTCCACCATTGAACCTCTCGCTACAAATCTAAAAGAGACTTCAAACAAAAACCATCAGCCTGGCAAGTTCCATTGCCTTATTACGGCCATATAATTTCTCAACTATGGACAGCGCAAACTCCATGGCGGTACCGGGGCCCTGGCTGGTTATCAGGTTTCCATCTACCACCACTCGGTTACTACTCTCGGATTTGTCAGATAATTTTTCAATCATGGAAGGATAGCATGTTGCTTTCTTTCCCTGCATTTGAAGCAAAGAAGTGATATTCATATTATCCCAAACTAATTAAATCTATGGTCAGATGAAACCAAGGGTGTACTTTGGCCACATATTTATATTATTTAAAGAGGCCCAGGATCAGATCAGGTTAGTCTAGTGCAACAATGATCTACATGGCAACTCCACATGGATTCAGGTCAGATGAAGCATCAGTGTTAGTCCAGCAAAAAGGAATGGAATAGCACACAAGGCCCTTTTTTTTTCCCGGAAGTTCAGTACAAGTACTCTAAAGTTCAATCATAACTTGTACCAGCCTATGTATGAGTTGCAAAAGAGAATATAAACTTGAGTCAAGTTCATGGTGTCTGCATTCAATTAAGCACTGAAGCAAAAACTTAAATGCTAATTACAATAAAAAATAAGTACCTTGAGAAGGCCATGAGGCTCAAGTACTATAGCTGGAGAAGCACAAATGGCACCATATAACTTGTTTGACTCAGCTTGTTTTTTTCAGTAAACTTATGAGCCTGACTGAATTTGCAAATGCTTGTGCACCTCCCAGCCCACCCTTCATAAAAGTAAGTGCATAATTCAGATATCTTATATCCCTAATATTTGCAAGAAAGCTCCTACAGCATATGATAAAGAAAATTCCCTTCCTTTTTTCAATATCTGTAAATTTCAGTGGTATCAGTCTTTGTGAACAAGTCCAATTAAAGTAATTTTTCTTATTTCCGACCTTAATTTTCACTCTGATAATATGATATTTTTATAATAAATGGAATGGGGTTTCTTTAGAGGGGGCACCCCCATTTAACAGTAGTGAAGCAGCCCCCAAGTTACCTTACTAAAAAGAGCCACAAGCTAGGTGACCGCAGCAAAGAATTATTTGAAAACATTTTAAGTTTCAAATTTTCAAATATAGTTCAGTTAGGTCATCTTCTTCATTTCATGAAAGCACTTGACAATAAAACAAGAGATCTGTTGGTGCATAATGAAAAGGGGTTCTTCCATAACTCAGATAATCCGGGGGCTTCTTTGCAAATATTCTTGCTAAAAGGGGAACAGACTTACTGGAAGAACTATGAAGTCAAAACTACGCTCGAGGACTTCCTCCAATAATACGTCAGCAATGATTTTAACTTCTCTCGAGGCCACTATTTCTAAGATACTTTCGATCGAAGCCACAATGACATTAGCACCAGCTCTGCGAAGTATATAGATGATGAAAGTAGCCTCAATTTCTTCTGTACCATTTGCAATTGGAACAAGAATCTGTATGTTAAAAGTGGCAAAAGGGGTAAAAAAAAACAAATCAAACAATATGAATCGAAGGAATTTCAGCTAAAGTATAACTGTACAAACAAAACACAACCAAGTCACAACACCGTACAACATTCACACTTTTAAAAGACATGATAGTTTATTTCACTGAACATGATACTTTATTACTAAAGAGTGATCAGCACCTGGTAAGGTAATAGCTTGTTTAAATGACCTTTTCATTTTGACCTTACATGAATATTTCTCACTAGTAATTAATACATTTGTCTCAGAACATGCTGTACATTCCAACCAGTTAGGTAGGGTTGCAAACGAGTGAGCTCAAGCAGGCTAACCGTAACTCGAGTTTAATTTGACTAGAAGTCGAATGAAGTGGAACTTGAGTTGGAAATCACCAACCTCATACTACCTTGAGCTTGACTCTAGACGAGCTCAATTATGAACCTTTTTTGCATCCATTTTTGTATTATCTCAAAATCCTAGTGTAAAATACCAAATAATCATTCTTTTCTAAATAATTTTTTATTATGAATATTTTGTGGATATTATAATAAAATTTGAAAAAAAAAATACATTTATATCTAGAACAGAACAGTATCTTATGTTAAATTGTTTGATGGATGGTCCAAATTGAATAACGTGATTACATACAGAGCCATTTCAACTCAAGCTAGCCAAAAGTATAATTGAACATTTCAAGCTCGAGCTAGTTTCAAATTGAACTCAAGCGAACCACTTGCGACGAGATAGATTTACAGCCCTACAGTCAAGTAATGGCTGGTCTAGCTGCTCTATGTTTTCTACTGTTGGTTCGTGTAATTTATTAAACTGAAGAGTGGTCATTTCATTGCAGGACGTGCATTATGTACCAACCTGTCAGGTGATGACTAATTTGGTTGCTTGGTATTTTTTCCACTATTGCTTCTTTGATATAATATTGGTTCATACAAATAAAAACCAATCCAAAATCTAAAGGACAAAAATACAAAATGGCAAGAGAACCCTGATTTGGTATTGATACTATTGGTGAGGTGTCGAGACCTGACATTTAGTGTTAGAAAAAAGAGAGGAGTATTTCTTATTATGTAACCTGAGGTATTCCATTGGAGTTCCACCCAATTGGGTTGAGTTCCTTCATTGTAAATTCAACACCATGCTGGGGTCGCATCACCTAAAATATACACAGTTCAAAGATTTTAGTTGCAAAAAGAATACTTTCAGTAGGTGACACAAGGTAATGAGGAAAATTCTCAGTACAATGAGAGATTACGGTTTAGAACAAAGAACCCAAAATGAAAACTAATGATTCGTAAAATGCTTTTTAGTCTTTAAGATGTTCTAAGATGTTTCAATGACAAAAATCTTTATCCAGTAGTCTATGAACCAAGCTCCAAACATTGTCTCATCCACAAGAGTATAGTTTAAAAATTCACTCAACTAATGAAATTTCAGCATGTTTTTATCGCCAACTAAATTTGCTGTCACCCTTGGCATTTTCCTCTAGCCACATGGGGCGCAAATCTAAAATTTGAACCCAAATTTATGTCTCGTTTTACATGAATGATAAATACAAGCTAGCTACAGTGGTTTTTTGAAAACATGACCAGAAAAATTCTGAGCGATGAAAGGAGGTAACCATACCATAGGTCCTGCAACCTCTTCGGCCTTTTGATTTCCATACAGGAGTTCAACAAAGGTCACAGCGAATTCCATGGTAGTATCGGGGCCCCGGCTAGTGACTACCCTGCCATCCACCACTACCCTTTCGTCCACTTTATTCACCTCAGGTGGAAATTTGTCCATATAAAAAGGATGACCCGTTGCCTGGTATAATATAGGCATATAGTAGATCAGTTTGCTAGAGTTTCAAAAAAGCTGCAATGCTAGGCATTACTAAAAAGAAGAGCTCAGGTAAAGCCTGCATGGGTTTTTGAAAAATACACCAAATGTTTACCTTATTTCTTACATCCTACCAGTTCATGCAAATATAAATGATTATCCTTGTTCCATAATTAGAATCTAACATCAACATTAATTTTAACACCTGTCCTGTTTGATTTTAGTTATTTGTGCTCAATTAGAGCTCAATTGAATCTATCATACTAAACTAACAGCTGTGTGCTAAATATGAATATTTTTCACATGTTTGTTGTCACTGTGAATCTAATTAATTTTGTATTTCATTTTTTTAACACAGAAAACACATAAATGAAATTGTTAAAGATGCCAAACTAGCCTTCAAGCCGTTGAGTAAGCCCCAGGAAGAGAGAACCACAGCAGGTGCCGCACATATTGCGCCATAGAGACCACCATTTGCGGCATGCTTCTTCACCATGCTTTCGAGCTCTACACAACCTCTCAGCTTAGGCGCACCCTGTACTCCTCCCTGGAAGGAAGAAACATTAAACTAAATAAAATTACTAATCTAGAACTATTATAGCATCAACACCATTATGTGATTGATGTTATAATTGCTCATTTCTCTTTAAGAAAATATAAAAACAAAAAAGATAAAAGCTCAACTGAAGTTCTATAACTGTACAAAATAAAAAGGGGGAATTTCATGTATACCCCTCAAAAACTTCAAAATTACGTATTCCCTTACAAAAGTCATAATATCATTTACCATTCTAAATTTCAAAAACTCACATATTTACCGGTTTTATTGACTTTTCTATTTAAACTCATTTTAAATTTAGAATGTACCAATTTTAATCTTCAATAAAAAAATATGTAGCCGGTTTAAAGTAATATTTAGTCTTCTAATTTGTTGGTTTTGATAGCAAATAATTTATTTTCTTACTTGTAACGCATGTATGTAGTCGTATATACCAATTTTACATGCAAACTGATTAGTTAGAACTTAGAAGAAATATCATTTTTTTTCTTACATACATAGACTACATATTTTTTTAATTTTTTTATAAAGGATAAAATGCGTATTTTTCATATTAAAATGAGTTTAATTGAAAAGTCAATAAATTGGATAATTTGTTAGTTTCTGAAATTAGAAGGATAAATATGATATTATGAATATTTTTTGGGGAAAATACGTAATTCCGAAAATTTGAAAGGGTACTCCCCGAAAAATAAATTCAAAAAAGAAGATATTACGAAAATGCTTGACGAAAACCTACAGGAAGAGCGATGAGATCGAAGGTCGACCCAACGCAATCTGCTATAAGAGCATCAGCAATGAGCTTCACACCCTGCGTCGTCACCACTTGTTTCTCCTTCCCGACCGAGGCGGCAGTGACGTCAGCCCCAGCGCGGCGTAGCACGTCGATTAAACCCACCGCCTCTACCGTCTCCGAACCCTCGGCGATCGGGACCAGCACCTTCTTCGCAGGAGAATCCATTGATGCGGTGGCGCCAGTGAGTAGTTTTGAGTTTTGGTTGGGAGAAAGGTTTTAGAAAGAGATTTATAGAGGTGGCAGATATCACTATTCACTACCATCGCCTGCCGAGAACAGATTGGGTCCGATGCCCATCGGACTCAAATTTGGGTCCGATGGGTTTCGGAACCGTCCGATCTACTTTATTCGTGCACACGACTTTTGAAGCATACGCGAAAGTTGATGGCTCGGATCTTAAGAGAAGATCGGACGGTCATAAAATCATCGAACTCACTTTGAGTCCGATGGGCATCGGACCCAAATTGACCTCATCGCTGCCGCATCGGCATATGTCATTCATAGGAGGAAAAAGTTTTTTATGTACATGTAGAACAATAAGCACATGTCACTCTGCTTAGTCTTATTTATATTTTACCTTTGCTCCATCCTATGACGGATAGCAAATAAATAATGAATAATTGTTGAATACATTTAATGAGTAATAGAATTTAGTCTAAAAATATAACAAATAAATAAATATCTTATTTATATTTGTACATAATATTATCAAATATAAATTTGATAACTAGTAGAGTTTAGTCAAAAATATGGCAAATAAATAAAAATATTAAATATATTTGTACGTAATATCACAAAATATAAAAATTATATTTTTTTATTGTATTATTTTAAAAATAAAATATTAATTAAATAAAACGAAATAAAATATTATATAAATTATTTGTCATCAATAACTAATTAAAGAAGTATATAAAATATTGAATCAATTAATTTTATCATAAATTAATAAATATAAAAATATAAATATTGTATCATCAATCAGTCATAAATTTGCTAAATAAAAAAAAAATATAACAAAATTGTATAAATCATCTAATAAGAATAATAAAAATATACAAGTCTTTAAACCTACTCGGGTAAGTTTTATACATAACTTATCAAGTCTTTATACAAAATATACAAAGTCTTTGTAAATATTGGACATATTAATTATTTATGAAGACTTGACAACTGGCGCTAGTTGTATTTTAATTTGAATTGAAATCTTAAAAAATGTTATGTATCAAAAGTAGTGTAAATAATTAAAAAATTCATTGATTTTAAACTTTTATTAATAACTGTAAGACTTTATACCTAACATAACATGTCTTTATACTCAAGATATCAAGTCATTAAACAAAATATATTAAATCTTTTAAAGGTTCAAAGTGCAAGTTTTTAAAATGTTCAAAGTCCAGTCTTTATACATAGCATATCAAGTTTTTATTTCGCAAATTGATCACTCAAAAGAGAGCGATGTTTCTTTTAAAATTTATAAACTCAGAAATGCTATCGGTTCGGACTGCAAGCGCATAATTCTATCGAGTAATATATTCGAGGTCGATCCACAGGGAATATTGGTTCAGAGTCTTGAGCGATCAAATCACAATCTTTCGAAAGGCTAAACGAAATTTGAAAATTGAGAGTTGAAGTTATGATCAATGTAAATTTGGATACAATTAAAAGTAATTAAAATAAAGATAGAGATGAGAATTTCTAGGTTTCGGCACACCATTGCTACTCAATCCACTTTGATAATATACTTCTATCGGGTCTGATTTTCTGTTGTTGTTTTATGAAAGACACCACATAGGTCACTGCGAGTTGTTTTACGCAAGAATGACAGATCTTTCATCGAGATTCTACATAGGACAGCTGCGAGTTATCTTACGCAAATGACTGATCTCTTAAATACACAAGTTACTACACAGAGCACTGCGATTTATCTTACGCAAATGATGGAACTTGGTTCGCGTTTTGTTATTCTGGTTTATGGTTTCCCCTCTAAGATTTTCTTCACATAAACCTAATAAATCTCAACGAGGCTAATTCGTGCAACATAGTTTCTCTTACCATTAAAGTACTGTCACTACCCTAACGGATTAAACTAGATCATCGAAGTTAGATGAAGAGATAATAAATCACAAAAGTATTTTGATTAAACAACAAGAAATCATAATCAACAGAAAATACATATATCAAAGCATCAAGAGTAACAAGGTTTACTGTCTAGCCCTAAGAAAAGGAACTTAGTCGCGGAACGGCATGGTTACAATCACTCATCTCTTTCTCACTTAATCGAATCTAACCCAAATTACAAAGATACTAAACAATTATGTCTAGGGTGCTTATATAGGAGTAAAGGGACGTATGGAGTTGATTGGAGGCCAAGAAACTGATCTGGATACAGCTGTCGGCAATTATTCCCCAGAAGGCGCCTTGGTTACGGCCCGTATCAGGTGATACGGTCCATATTGAGACCATGTCGCTGAAGGGTTTAATGCGTATCGCGCTATCTCCTGGTCCGTGTTCAGTTAGGTCCGTATTAGGCAATAAGGACCGTACTAGAGACTTAGTCGATGAGCGTCGCTGATCCGATTGACCCGATTCTTGCTTCATTTTGTGTAAAATAGTCACAAAACCTGTTTTCTGCAATAAAATATAAATAAGGATGACAGTAGCTTTTTTCTCTAAATAATTAAACATAAGTGTGAGAAAATATGCAAAACCTAAGTCAAAACTATACGTAATTCATCATCATTTTGACTCTGATCACATATAAAGTCTTTAAACATAGCATATCAGGAAGAAAAAAAACAACGACACGAATATAACTCAAAAATACTTTGTCATGGATCTCATTTAGATGAAAATCGAGTTAAGACGTTCGTAGTTTTAAATTCTCAAAATTCCTTACGGATTATTAGAAAAATAAATTGATCAAAGAGAAAAGAAAAAATAATAGATAAAAAGAATATTTTCTTTTTTGTTTTGAGACAGATTGGGAAATGGAAACATAGGGGCCAAACATTTTCTCTATAATTTTATATTGATCAATTGTTATATACAATAAGTGATCACAATACGAAATTGTTTTTATCCATATCCTTATTTGACAAGTTAAGAAAATATTTTCCTACTTATATTCATATATGTTAATTAAATTAACAAAACAAATTTTTATTCATATTCGCCTTATTGAATACGATAATTCTATCATTGGGGTCACACTTATTCTGTTGCTAATTTTATGTTGATAGGAGCGGTGGATTGTTCTATTATGTTTTAAATGGACAAAATTTAGAATTTGGAGAATGATTTACTTCAACAATTGTATCGGGTTTAAATTTTTCAACAAAAATCGTTGATCTAACCGTTCAACACCCTCTTAGTCTTAGGGTCCGGATCTCCTAAAGTAACTTAATTTTTGGGTTTTGGATCGAGACCATCCGATTTGAATTCATCACTCGAGATCGTCTCGGGATTCGATTTCGTCGTCGGAATGTGTGCGCTCACTTTGAAGATGAATTTTCACAGATTCGAATCGGACAGTCTCGACGCAAAACCCAAAGATTGGGTTAGTTCACTGGATCCGAGTTCCTTAATGTTAGGCATCAAACAAAAGTGTGGTAAAGGTCTTATTATCCTACGTTCTCTCATACGAATGAAAAGCATGTCATGCATGACGTCTCACTATCCTACTTTCTTTCTTAGCGCATAGGCTAACATAGTAAACTAGCTAGGAAAGCAACATAATTGGACCAATGATGAAAAACAAACGACCACTCCTTGGACCGAAATTTTTATTAATATCCAAAATTATAAAATAATTTCGCAATATGCACCTTCTTCGCTGAACTTTCCAAAAATAACCAAACCAGCAGGGGCGGATCCAGTGTATTCTAGGGGGGCCAGCTGCCCCTCTAGATTTTGAGTTTTAGTAGAAATTTATCAGTTCCGATCGACTTTGCCTCCTTGAAATTTTTTTTGCCCTCCTCTTGACGTTTAATTTGTAATTCAAGTTAAATTTACGGTTAAAATTGAAATAAATCTGTTGAATTTTGATTGGTAATTAGAATTATAAGTCAAAGCATCAGAAATTACAAGTCAAAGCATTGGAAAGTATAAGTTAAAGCATTGTTTTTTGTCGAGTACCCAATTGGTTAATGGATTTAAACCCGACTAGGTATTTAAACCTGATTCGATATTTTTTTGCCCCCCCTGACGAAAATCCTGGATCCGCCCCTGCAAACTGGAGACTTTGTTTCCGGTTTCAAGTCCTCTTTTTGCAAATTTTGTTCCCGGTCCCTGCCTCCCTAAACCGCAAACTTTGTTTCCGATTCCTAGAACTGGAGACTTTGTCTGCGGTTTCATCAATAGAAACCGAAAACAAAGTTTGTCGTGTTAGTGTTGTGATCTAGAAGCCAATCATATAATGATTGTATTCTAAGTTTTGTTCATGTAATTGAATGATTTATTTATCATTTTGTTCCTTCAGTATTTTATTACTTATATAGAACATTCAGGTTGAGGACTTGGAATTGTGGAACTCTATACAGGAGTTAATAAATACTCTAAAGTATCCATAGTCTTGGTAATTAATAAGGAACATTAATTATCAGCATAAGATTAGCATTTGGATTGATAGTGATCATGTTCTGCAGATCATGTGACAAGGAGTTGTAAATCTAATCAAATGGATACCTGATGGAGATCAGGGGATTGGACGTGACCAAAGTAAAACAATTAATATGGATTGTGTTTGTGTCATTAATGTTTTATTTGTGTCTGAAATTCTAAGGAATGAGATAATTGTTTCTCTCACATGAGAATACATATTCGTGGATATTATCCAACGATGTCCGTAACTGGCAGTCATACAAATTCTATCTCAGTATGTGTCTCTCATGCGGAGAGATAGTAATTATCAAGAATACCAATGTCCCTCATGTAAATGAGTGATGATATCACTGGGCCCTTGATGAAATAATACAAATATGTGCACTATGATTAAGGAGTTAATCATAATTACTAAATTATTTTAGAATCAAGAAACGAGTATATTTGCAAGGATGACATGTTCCTACCTTGGAACTATTCATGATATCATGAGATATGGAATTGACACGAGATAATTGTTGTCTTAGGGATCGTGATATAGCAGGTACTTATCATCTGTGTCATTTGAGTAACTACAATGCATATTGCTAGGTGCCGCTTGTAGTTTATGGAATCGAAAGGAGTTTTAGATTCCATTTTATATGTGACATAGATTACACAAGGTCAGACCAATAATAAATTAACTAGAAATACTCCTTAATTTAAACAACAACACGAATATAACTCAAGAATACCACAGGGTCACACCAATAACAACGACACGAATATAAAGTCTTTACACATAGCATATCAAGAAGAAGAAAAAACAACGACACAAATATAACTCAAAAATACTTTATCATGGATCTCATTTAGAAGAGAAAATCGAGTTAAGATGTTCGTAGTTTTAAATTTGCAAAATTCCTTACAGATTGTCAGAAAAATAAATTGATCGAAGAGAAAAGAAAAAAAATAATGGATAAAAAGAATATTTTCTTTTTTGGTTTGAGACAGATTGGGAAATGGAAACATAGGGCCAAACATTTTCTCTATAATTTTGTATTGATCAATTGTTCTATACGATCAGTGATCACAATACGAAATTGTTTTAATCCATATCCTTATTTGACAAGCTAAGGAAATATTTTCCTACTTATATTCATATATGTTAATCAAGTTAACAAAACAAATTTTTATTCATATTCGCCTTATTGAATACACTAATTCTATCATTAAGCTTGTCATATTATACAACTATACAAACTAATCTCTATAAAGAACTAACATTTAATCTAGTAGCAAATGATAATATTTTTCGTGTGAGAAATCGTGAGTTCGAAATTCAAATAGAATTCTTTATAAACATTAAATAAAAGTAAGCTAGATATCTACCTTTTTATATCAAAAAACTAGTCTCTAAATAAAATAACAAATTAAAGCTAATCTCTAAGGGTACGTTTGGATCGTGCAAGGATTAGTGCAAGAATAGTGATTTTTGGGTTAGTAGTTGAGAATAGTGCTAACCCAAGTGGTTTGAGAATAGTGATAACTCAAGTGAGTTGAGAATAGTAAAAATGTTGTTTGGATTGTATATTTGGAATAGTGATGGAGGGAATGAATAAAAAAAGGCATGAAAGTATATTTTTTATTTGTTTCGCTAACCCCAGCGTCCTCAAATTTGCTAAACCATCTTTTGGTTGGAATAGCGGAACAGCGCTGTTCCCGTGCTGTTCTCATTTCCTATTTTACGTTTGGATCACAGTTCTTAGAGAATAGCGGAGCTATTCCTGGGTTAGAGCTATTCCAGCCCAATCCAAACGCACCCTAAGAAAAATTAACGAATAAATTAATCGTTAATCAATAATTATCTCTTAACAAGTAGTTCGATGTTATAAACAGGGGCGAAAGGTAAGCTTATCAAGGGGTGGCTAAGCCACCCCCAACATTTTCATTTTTTTTAATCAAGTATATAAAAATTAAAATAAAACTTTTATTTTATATGTATTAGCCACCCCTATAATAATACAAAAAAAAATTATAGAATTTGAATATAGGATGGTATATTTTCTCATTTGCTAATTTGTCCAATAGTAAAACAGAAAAAAAAAAAAACTAAAAAAAAAATCAGGAAAGAAACCGTGCCTAGAAAAAAAAGTGATTGAGAGGTTTTCTGAAGAGAGAAAAAATCAAAATCATAAAAGTGAAATTTAAATTGATGTGAAGAACGTGATTATATTTTTCTTTTGAAATTGGAGTTTGTTTTTATTCATCGGCTATTTACAAATTTTTAAATTGTTGTTCATTGTAACTTTTAGATAAAGGTTAATTTTAATATTTTATTTTCATACAAGATTGTCTATTAGATTTTTTATTTTTTGTAACAATAATAAATTTATGATAAAAATGATTTGTGTATGTAATTATAGAAAAGATTATTGAAATTTATATATAATTTAAATCCAAGTAAAATTATGTTTAAAAAAAATCTTAGACTCTTATTGTAAGGTAAAGGAAAGCAAATAGTGAAGAAACAATACTATCTTGTGTTATATAATTTTGGTTTTTACTTAATTATTTTTTAAATATGAGATTTATCTGGTTAGCTCCGAAGTCGAGTTCCACCCCTGGTTATAAATACTTACAAAGAGCTATTAAATTAAATAACACGGTACATACAGAAGTTAGACAGTATAAGAGCATCTGCATCCGTGAAACTATTAGAGTTTCTAATCTAACATGGCAGTTGCTAAATCATTTTTAGGAATGTAGATGGATTTCTTATTTAGCAACTTTGCTCAATAATTTTTTATTAAGAAATCGTTTATAAACTCTGACGTGGCAAAACAATTGACCTGTATTCGCTAAAATTAGTTTAATTTACTGCTGATATGGCTTATCAATTTTAATTTACTGATGATATGGCTTATTAGAAACTCTAAAATTAGTTTCAGAAATGTGAACATTTAGAAACTCCAGAGTCTATAATTTTTTAAAAGCAGTAGTATATAATTTCTTAAAAACAGTTAAATTTTATTTAGAAATTCTAAAAATTTTAGGAATGTAGATGCCCTAATTATATCGGATTTAAAATTTTCAACAAAAACCATTGATCTAACCGTTCAACACCCTCTTAGTGTTAGGCATCAAACAAAAGTGCGATAAAGGTCTTATTATCCTACGTTCTCTCATACGAATGCAAAGCATGTCATGCATGACGTCTCATTGCCAGGCACTCCATAAACTTAAAAGACTATACTACTTTCTTAATTTCTTAGCGCATAGGCTAACATAGTGAACTAGGAAAGCACCATAATTGGACCAATGATGAAAAACAAACCACACCTTAGATTTAGGGGTGTCAATGGTACTTTACCCATATTCTATCCATACCTATTAAAAATTAACTTTACTCTATCATACCCTTACCCATTAATATTATCGGATAACGAAATAGGTAGCAAGTGAAAAACGAATAATACTAATATAATAATTAATTTTATTATATTTTACAAATTAAACATAAAAAACTCATTCATTTCACACATATATAATTACTTTTCTAATAAATAAATAAAAATAAATATACAATCAATTCCAACTAAATTATTTTTTATAAAACAAGAAAATTCAAAAACACTAATATATATTTCGGTAAGCTGGAAATTGAATTGATTATATATTTAGATTTTATAATTACCTAACTGGTACAAAATAATCATTACACATACCCTTACCTATTTGGTTAACGAAAAAAAAATTTTATCCCTACCAATACACAATAAGCTAACAAAAAAACCACCTTACCTATACCCACCTTATCAAATACGATACTAGTCAGATAAACAGCTAAAAAAGTACCATTCACACCCCTACTTAGATGTTTTAAACAGATAAATCTACTGCCAACAAACTTAAACAGTAAACTCGTAACTCAAATGACAAGCTATTCTTGCCTTCCGGATTTTTAGCCTCATTTCTATGTAATTATACAGTTAAGTCTGGGGGCTTTTTTTATAATTTATTTTATACAACTACAAGAAACATAATAAAAGGCAAAAAACATAAACCTCCAGCAAAGCTAAACCTGAAAAGGACTCATACAAAACAGCATTTTATTTAGATCTCTCACTACGTGTCTTCCAAAAAGGCAAAAAGTTTCAAACAAAAACCATAGTTTTGGCCAATTCCAGTGCTTTGTTACGACCGAAGAATTTCTCAACTATGGACAGAGCAAACTCCATGGAGGTACCAGGGCCTTGGCTAGTGATAAGGTTTCCATCTACCACCACTCGATTGCTACTCTCAGACTTGTCAGATAATTTCTCGAACATGGCAGGATAGCACGTTGCTTTCTTCCCCTACATTTAAAGAAAAAACTCGCATTTATTCCAAACTAATAAAAATATCAAATCAACTCTTGAGAAGAGAAGAGGCGAGAGCACCTCTTGATACACATTTTATATATTGGGTTGCTCTGCATGTCTAACAAGTCATAACTTCACAGATGACCACGCTAGAAAAACCATCAGAAGCACATATTCCTCCAGGGTGTCGATTAGGACGTGGGAATGTGCAATAAGCTGAAGGAATTGCAAACTAGGTTTTTTTTTTTTTTTTTGGAAGTTCAGGACCTATCTGTTTTATAGTTAGTGTGGAAAAAGAGGTACAATAAGATAATTATGAAGAGTTCAGTATTTTGTTGCTTGAACTTAGGGACAGATACCTGAAATTTACTGTTCTACTTAATTTTGTCTATTCTGGGTGCTAAATTGAGTAGTGGCTTATACCAGAGCCCAAACACCAAATGGTGGCAAGAAAAAAAAACAAAAAATAAAATGCAAAGAGTGTCTGAACAAGCTTGTAATCCTCCCCTGTTATGTACTACTAAACACATACTGGCAATGGGCAGTAAGATGCCTTGTAGAGTCCCTACAATCTGTACTGCCCATAACAGTAAGCAACCAAAATCAAGTGCTGCAAACTTCCGTCATAACATGCACCAGCATATCACACAAGTTGAACATAACATAATATAAGATCCACAATTAGGATTATGCCTTTGGGCATTATTACATAAAATTTGAATCACTTTGATTCAATGCAGGACTGAAAATTCAAACGACTACAGTAATAATAATTACAGTTAAATACCTTGAGAAGGCCATGAGGCTCGAGCGCTATAGCTGGAGAAGCACATATGGCACCATATAACTTGTTTGACTTGGCTTGTTTTTTAAGTAAACTTATAAGCTTCTCTGAATTTGCATAAGCTTCTGCACCTCCAAGCCCACCCTTAATAGAAAGTAAACGTTTTGAATGAGAATTTCATACAGGTATATGGCAAATTTAGATCTCTCTAATCTTAGGAAGAAAGCTCGGGTTCTTGTGATGGAGATTGGTGATAAAGAAAATCCCGTTCTCATTACTTGTCTATCTATTTGCCATTGAATGTGAATATAAGTCCCTTGGAAGCACAGGTTCTTCTTATGACTGCAGTTTTCACTCTCACAATATGATATAAGAGTTGACACATACCTTGCAAAAAACATAAACTCAAACAATTTTATTCAAATATTAAGTAGTTATTTGAAATTTTCAAGTAAGAGTAAATATCAACTTCAATGAAGGTCATTTCTGTCAATGCATTGCACCAACGCCCTTTACAACTAAAAAGGAGCAAAAATTATTGGCATATAAAGACAAGAATATTCTTTGTTAACTCTTCAATAACATAAGAACGTCTTTAAAAATATTCCTGTTAAAATTGAATCTCCAATTCTGAGGTGATAAACTTACTGGAAGTACTATGAAGTCAAAATCAAGCTTGAGAGCTTCATCTAAGAGCATATCAGCTACAATTTTAACTTTTCTTGAGGCCACTATTTCTAAGGTGCTTTCAACTGAGGCCACAATGACATTTGCTTTGGCTCGGCGTAATATATCGATGATGAATATAGCTTCCATTTCCTCTGTGCCATTAGCAATTGGAACAAGAATCTGTATATTAAAAGATGCAAAAATAACAAAAGATTAAACAAAATTAATATAAAGAATTTTAGCTTAAACTATACGAAAAGAAAAAAAAAGCCATGTCTTGAATGGATACCACTTCTAAGAAATATATGCTAATTTTTTATAATGATCTGTGATCATTACTTAGTGTACATACCAAACAATTATGTAATGGCAGTACCAGTGCATCTCAGTACATGGCATACATACCAATCAGTTACTAATGGCTTGTTTAACAGCTATACATTTCTTTTTAACTGATGCTTAGCATGAATATTTATTGTACTGATCAATGCACGCTCCATCTCAGTACATGGTCACAATAACCTGTCAAATAGTGATTGGCTGCTTTGTATCTTCCTATAAGATGGTACCAATCCAACTAATCCAACAAAAAGAGGACAAAAAAAATTGAGAAGGGAATACAGCATTAGCTCAGTATTTGCACTACTGATACCCCTAGGGGCGGAGCCAAACTTTCGAACTATGAGGGTCGAGCACACATTGGGGGTCAATTATATAAAATTTTCATGCTGAAAATGGGGGTAAATTTACAGTATCCATACATTTTACTCTCAATTATATAGAAAATCATACATAAATACAATTTTTTTTTTAAAATTGGGGGTCAATTGACCCCCATTCATTGAAATTAAATCCGCCTCATACCCCGAATCCTGAGATTTAGTGTTGGAAAAACAGAAAAGAAGCAAGCACGGACTTCTTATCTGACCTGAGGTATTCCGTTAGATTTCCATTCAACTGAGTTGAGCTCCTTCATTGAAAATTCAACACCATGTTGGGGGCGCATGACCTAAACCACACATTAGTAAATAGTTAAAAAGTATTTAGTTATGGAAGAATCCTTTTCATAGATGATGCACATTAAGTACGAAAATCTTCAGTAGAATGAGAGACTGGGTGCGGGACAAATACAAACACTAGTTAAGAATTTAAAATCAGGTGAATTAATTGGCTTTACATGCTGACATGCCACAATGATATTTAAAAGTTATTTGATAGTCAATGAATCAAACTACATACTGCACACTTCATCTTGTTCCTAAGAATGCTCACGAGTATAATAATATGTCGATTCTTCTTGTTCCAAGTTTATTTTTCCCTCTTCCTGAACTATCTCATCAAAGCCAAATGGGCCCCAAATAAAAACTAAAATACTATTGCTTCTAACAATTAACCTTAAATAAAAGCTATATTTTGCAGATCAACAGGACATAAAGATACATGCTTCATAATGCACCACTAAGCTAGATTTTATTAAAGATACATGCTTCATAATGAACCACTAAGCTAAATTTTATTTAACTATCTAAGACAACTGCCCAACCTGAAATACAGAGAAGAGATGTCTACATACAAAGACGGCAAATGATATTCTAATTCCCAAACAAAAAGTAGCAAACATCCGGTTATAACCCTAGTTATTGGGATATTAACCATGCCTCTAGAGTTATGGAGGATTTTGTCTTCTTTTGCAAGGCTATAACTCAAAAAAACCCCAAAAATCTGTACACAAAAGCAAGTAAACATACCATAGGCCCCACAATCTCTTCAGCTTTTTGCTTGCCATACAATTGTTCGACCAAGGCTACAGCATACTCCATGGTAGTACCGGGGCCTCGGCTAGTAATAACTTTGCCATCAACCACAACCCTATCTTCCACTTTATTCACCTCAGCTGGAAACTTATCCATGAAGCTAGGATAACTCGTTGCCTGGTACAGATGTAGTATATTACTTTGTATTCAGTTTTAAAACAGCCAACACTATTAACATAGTTTTTCGAAATAATAAATAGATAGAAGGCACAGGGGGCAGGGGCACATTCACACATGCAAGAGTATGTAACAACATTTTACTTAGTTGCAAATAATACCTCATATTCATATGTTTACAATTAAACTAGTTTGCAAATAGCAGCCTTCTTCCAGTACTGATGCCAAGTCATGCAAAACATGACTAAACATCTTTTTTTTTGTTCATAAAATCAAGCAATAAAGTAACATGTTGATAATAAGTTCATTCAAAATCTGAAATCTAATATCAATATTGACTTAAGCATTTCTAGTGCTTGATCTTGGTTTGATTTATTCTTATGCAACATTTGATGGAATACATCCTCCCAAAATAACAGTTCAAGAAGCTGATATCCTTAAAATGTTTGGTCTTAATTAAAATCTGAAAAAAAAAAAACTTGGTTCTATTTTCTAATGTATAAACATAATAACTAGTCGAGAAGTTGAACTAGCCTTTAAGCCATTGAGTAGGCCCCAGGAAGCCAGAGCCACAGCAGGAGACGCACAGATTGCAGCATAAAGACCACCATTTGAGGCCTGGTTTTTCACCAAGTTTTGTAGCTCTACACAATCTCTCAAATTAGTAGCACCAGGCATCCCTCCCTGAAAAAACAAAAAGTAAACTTAATACACCAATCAACATACAACCCATACTTGCATCAACACCAACAGTCGTAACTTACATTAAATTACAATTAAGTAGACAAAAGGTATCATAACACTTCAAATTCGAACATGATATATATAAAGCTAACAAACGGAGCTGTTCACGAAAACATACAGGAAGAGAGATAAGATCGAAGGCTGATCCAGCACAATCTGCGATGAGCACATCAGCAACGAGCTTCACACCCCACGACGCGTCCACTTGTTTCTCCTTTCCGACCGAGGCGACAGTAACGTCAGCACCAGCACGCCGTAGCACGTCGATTGTAACCACCGCCTCGATCGGCTCCGTCCCGTCGGCGATTGGGACCAGCACATTCTTGGAAGGAGACGCCATTGATGCAGTGACGGAGGTGACTAGTCGGGTTCGGGTTTCAAGAGTTTGGGTTTGGGTCGGGTTGAAGGTTCTGGAGAGGAACTGGAGACGAGAGAGGGTTTTGACTAGAGAGGAGGGGTGGGGATGGGAATGGCAAAGAGGAAGGAGCACGTGACGCGTGGCCATTTTGGTTTTTGCCTTTATTAATTCTTTTTCCTGTTGAGGGCTTTGCTGCTTTGGTCCGTCTAGTTGTACTAAGCAACTAAGCAAGCAGTGGTCTTAAGATGAATTCTTTCACCTGAGTTAACTTAAATTTTGAGTTTAGATTCGGATGGCCCGATCTGCTGTAGCACGAATATCAAAGGGTCCCCGTGCATTCCATCTCGGGCCGGATTGGCTCGGATTCTGATCAGACGGTAAGAATCTAAACTTATAATTTGAGTTACTTCAGAGGATACGGACTCGTTTAGATCAGGTGTCGCGCGGCACCCCTGCTGCGTGCGCGGGAGTGGTCCGAAGAGGATAGAATGATATTCCATCCTCTCCGGTTTAAACGAACTTTAGAAGATTTTGAAGAATTTCAACTGCCTGATTAAGATCGGACGAATAAAATTTTCTATTTTTTTTAGTTAAAAATTAATACTGGACATGGAAGTATTGTTGATTGCCACGTGTAGCCTTATGGAAGGATCTAGCTGTCTGGGTGGTCTAATCTTTTTCTAGAATGAGCATGAAGTCCCCCTTTGGGTGTTAAATCATTTTGGCCCAATGTGCTCCTTTGAAGCTAGTAGTTTTAAGTTATCACAAAAAAAAAATCATGGAATATTAGACTTCACATAAATTCCGAATAATTATTTTTAGATTTCAAATAAAACTAAGTTATTTACATGTATGGTAATTATAGTTTTCTCCATCTATCTATCCCCATTTCATTCCCCAACTAACTAACTTTATCTTCTAACTATAATTACAAATTCTAACTATCTAATGGTCCCTACAAATTAATTAACAAATTTTCTCCCTTTATTTCTTTCCTCTTTCTCCCTCTCTCTTCACCTCCACCTCCGCCTCCACCTGTCTCTCCCACCTCTCCCTCTCCGCCTCTGCCCGCCTCTCCCACCTCTCCCTCTCCGCCTCTGCCTCCCACCTCCGCCTCCATCTCTCTCTCCCACCTCTCCCTCTCCGCCTCCGCCTCCCACCTCTGCCTCCATCTCTCTCTCCCACCTCTCCCTCTCCGCCTCTGCCTCCGCCTCCATCTCTCATCTCTCCATCTCCGCCTCCGCCTCCCTCTCCCACCTCTGCCTCCGCCTCCCTTTCCCTCTCCCACCTCCGCCTCCGCCTCCTTCTCCCACCTCTGCCTCCGTCTCCCACCTCCTTGAACTATTACACTTACACGATGAGGATGAATACTTGCTCGATGAGGGATGAATACTTACATGACGAGGTATGAATACTTGTGCAACGGACAACTCGAAGTATGTCATCATGGATCTCATTTGAAAGAGAAAATTGTGTAGAAGACGTTGGTGGTTTTAGATTTGCAAAATTTCTCACAGATCGTCAGAAATATTGATTAGATTGAACAGAGAAAAAAAATCACCTATAAAAACATGTAAAATATGGGTGAGTGATGTGTCCAGTTTTTTTTTAAATACTTGATATCTTAGGTGTGAATACTTGATATATTATAGATGAATACTTTATTTATTATATGTGAATACTTGCGCGCTCTTGAAAATTAATCGAAATATGCACATATGCTTGTAATACTCTTGATACATGAACTATTTACACTTACACAACGAGGATGAATACTTGCTCGATGCGGGATGAATACTTGCATGACGAGGTGTGAATACTTATGCAACGGACAACTCGAAAGTATGTCATCATGGATCTCATTTGAAAGAGAAAATTGTGTAGAAGACGTTGGTGGTTTTAGATTTGTAAAATTCCTCACAGATCGTTAAAAATATTGGTTAGATTGAACGGAGAAAAAAAAACCACCTCTAAAAACGTGTAAAAGATGGTGAATGATGTGTCCAATATTTTTTTTTTATACTTGATAGCTTAGGTGTAAATACTTGATGTATTATAGATGAATACTTGATTTATTATATGTGAATACTTGCACTCTCTTGTAAAATTAATCGAGGTATGCGCATATACTTGTAATACTCTTGATACATGAACTATTTACACTTACACGACGAGAATGAATACTTGCTCGATGAGGAATGAATACTTGCATGACGATGTGTGAATACTTGTGCAATGACAACTCGAAAGTATGTCGTCATGGATCTCATTTGAAAGAGAAAATTGTGTCGAAGACGTTAGTAGTTTTAGATTTGCAAAATTTCTCACAGATCATCAGAAATATTGGTTAGATTGAACAGAGAAAAAAAAATCACCTCTAAAAACGTGTAAAAGATGGTGAATGATGTGTCCAGTTTTTTTTTTAATACTTGATAGCTTAGGTGTGAATACTTGATGTATTATAGATGAATACTTGATTTATTATATGTGAATACTTGCTCGCGTCAGTTGTAAATATTTCAGATATTAGGCGGTCCTCAAATAGTAAGTGGTCCCTCCAAGTAGTTAGTAGTTATTAAAGTAGTTATTGACTGAGGGATGAAACGGAGGATGGATTTCAGGGGATAGCTAGGCTCTCCCTTTTTATAATTTTTTAAAATCACTGTTTTTCAAATAACTTATAAGCATATGTCGTATGATTATCTTAGTAGAGTAGCCAATTTTTATGTATTATATATTATATAATAAACAAACACAAGAATTTACATCAATTTATCTTTAATAATGTATACATCAAGAATAAAAAACCAATAATCCAAATATTAGCATTCTGACCTTCTTGATGACTAACGAATGATGTCAACTTCTTCTTTTTTATGAAAGTTAGATGGGGTGCTGTCACTAGGCCCTCCCCCACCCCCCCGACAATTTTATTAATATCCAAAGTTTAATAGAAATTAATTAATTTACTCAGATCCCAGGAAAGTTATAAAAGTACCTGTATCGGTCATTTTCTGGCCGATATCCAATTTAATCCATTATCGGTTAAAAAATAGCCAGTACCTAAATTTTTTTTTTTTTTAAGGATGAGCATAGCATAGTTGGCTAGAAGAAAAAGTCGTAGGAAACTCAGATTGAAGTTTGCACTCGGTTTGGCTAAGATCAAACAAATGCATTTATCGGTGCATGTATCGGTGCATCATCGGTCGCATTTATGGGTGCACTCAGTGTGTTACATCTGCATGTATCGGTGCATCATCGATGTTTTTGACAGTGTCGTATGACACTAAGTTTAGTGTTCGCATGCAGCTAGTGAATTTAATTTGACAATAACCAGCATCCTAAAATTGAGTACCGATACTTTATGCACAACCTAACGACGGCAGAAGTGCATCGATGTTTCATTGCAAAAACATCAGCGACGCACCGATGTTTTTTTAGCACTACCCTGCTTAATTGTTAATACTAAGTCTAATAAAATATCGATGTTTCATTACAAAAACATCAGCGATGCACCGATGTTTTTTAGCACTACCCGGCTAATAAAACATCGATGTTTCATGGGAAAAACATCGATGATGCACCGATACATACAACCGATGTAACACACGCATCCAACCAAATGCATTTGTTTGATCTTAGCCAAACCGAGTGTAAACTTCAATCCGAGTTTCCTACGACTTTTTCTTCTAGCCAACTATATGCCCATCCTAAAAAAAAAAAAATTAAGTACCTGTCAGAAAATAGCCGGTACTGTATAAAAAAAAAATTTTGGGTACCGGCTATTTTTCAGCTGGTAATGGATTAAATTGAGTATCGGCTAGAAAATAGTAGGTATAAATATTTTTATAACTTCGCAGCATATCAGAGTATATTAATTAATTTCTATTAAACTTTGGATATTAAATCGTTCAGCATGTCACAATATGGCTCCGATATGGGTGCCATCTCAACTCAATAATTTTTTCCCATATCTTCTATCACTTGAAGTGGATTT
>JAJGRW010000669.1:247826-269909 GCA_025461045.1 Carex parvula | reverse complement strand
CTCGTTCGATTCAATTCTAAGTTTGTTTCATCTTTCAATTATTAAAAACATCTCAACCTAAGCAGTTCATTAACCAATCATGGGTTAGTTCCAGTTCACTCAGGTCTATCCTAATCACAACCAATGTTTCAAGTTATTCTCAATCTAGCAGTTTACGCAAATTTTCACCTAACAATGCACAAAATACGAAAAAATGCAAGAAAAATAACGGTTAAAGTAAACATGACCTACATGCAAATGTCATCCCCCCAAGCTTAGCCTGAGCATTGTCCTCAGCCAAGACTATGAGATAAAAGAGATAAAAGAAGCTCGGGGAAAAGAGAGCGAACCTGATCCGTCCTCGGAGTGGCCGTACCAGAGCCAGCGCTCAACTGTCCTCTATCCAGTACACCCGCTGTGGAGATCATGGAGTGTGGCGCCCTGTCATAGAGTGCAAAACACCCTGCTCCTGACGCATGTCGTAATCAGGTGGTAGACATCCCGGATGGTGGGCTCAGTGACTGGAGGGTGATCACGGGTCTACCGGAGGGCGGTGGAGGGTCCGGCTGCGTAGGCAGAGGGTCCGGCAGCGTAGGTGGTGGTAGATTGGGCCAGTCTGGTACGTCTGTGAGGGCAGCTCCATATGATGAGGTACCTTCATCAAAGGGGCGGAATTTACCTGCTCGGAGAAGGGGGGAGCCTGGCCGGGGAATGGGTGCACCTGAGGAGAAGAGGATGCATCTGCTCATCCTGAGCCTGGACTGGAGAGGTGGTGGCATCGATCATCTCCTCATCGTCATGCGATGGTGGTGGAGGAGGTGGAGGTGGGGCCTCAGGGTAGGCTGCACGCGGGGCGGACGGCGGAAAAACAAGTGCGCCGGTCATCGAAGGAGAGAGTGACCGGGAAAGGCATGACATAGCTGGGTCCGCAGTCAGGCATGCGCCATGCCCAAGCACCCGCCCCATCGCGTCCTGCTGCTGACCGATGAACTTGTAGGAGCTGAATTGAGAGAGAGAGAGATGATCGGGCGCTCCTGCACTCGTCGTCGCCAATGATCTGGAGATGTAAGTGCTCGGCGATCAGAGTGACATAGGCGAGAATGTAGATAATGCCACCTGGCTTGGGCTGCTTCTGGATGTCGAGCCAGTGGTGGATCATGGCGAGCATCAGATCGGGCCGCTCGAGAGTGCTGTCGGGGCGCAGCATATGATCCACCAGCTGCATATCCTCAACATTGGCACGGGCGAACGTCTCGCCACGCGCAAAGATGGTGCAACCGAGGATACGCAGCAGACATCGGATGACTGGTTGAGGGACATTGAGCTGCTTGTAGTCTTTGTTGAAAGCTGACCCGGCTGGGCTGCCAGAGATCAGCTCCCAGAAACTGTCGCGCTCCAGGCCCTCAGAGAAAGAGAGGGTGTCAGTGGTCGGGTTCGGCTCAAAGCCAAACCACTCCCTCAAGTCAGAGAGTAGCACGCGGTGGGTCTCCTGGAGCATGCGGAATTTGATGTACGGGTTATCCTTCCGCGTGTACTTGAGCTCCAGAGAGGAGAGAAACTCAATGGTGAGCTTCCTGTACCCCCTCTGGGCGATCGTCCAGAAGGCAGGAGTGATCCCGATCCGGGTGGTAAGGCGGAGGAACTCAGCCTCAAGTCCCAGCGTCTGGAGAGCAGAGAAATCAACAATCCTCGTGTTGTTGATCTTCTTCTTCAGCAGGGTATCGAAGTACTTGAACTGCCGACGGGTCGGCATGAAGAAGTACTCCTCGGTGTATGCATCGGCACGCTGGGTGGCATCAGAGAGGGCCGAATCGGTGCCAAAGGAGTCAGAGGCGTGGTCGGAGCCGTGAACGGAGCCGTGGACGGAGGCCTGGTCAGAGGCCTCGTCAGAGCCCTGGTCCTGGTCAGCAGATGGATGGTAGGAGGGGCTCTCATGTGGGCTCCGGAAACCTGACGGAGACCCACTGGATGTGGTCTCACCCTCATAGTAGATGGGCTCGACTGCGTCCTGAAGGGAAACACTCTGGCGGGACCCGGTCCTGGCTGCACTCTCCTGGGAGTGGCGAGATGCGCGGGAGCCACTCCGAGACGCACTCCGGTGGGAGTGATGAGATGACGTGGGGGCATCAGCAGGAGGGACGTCGGCCATCGGGCCAGTGGCGGAAGAGACGGAGTTGTCAGAGGGTGTGGAGGAGCGAGAGGATTGCCCACGCATCACCCTCAGACGCTCGTGGCGTTGGCTGGTTGAGGGTCCGACTGGGTAGGTACGGCCTGGTCTGACTGGGTTGGTACGGCCTGGTCTGACCTAGGTTGATACGGCCTAGCCGTATAGGCTGGTACGGGAGGGCCGTACCAGACTTGGGTCTTTGGTGTGGGCTGGTAAGGGCCGCACCAACTGGTACCAATGACAAATTGGGGTTTCTTGCAACCAATTAACTCCTAAACCAGACAAGGAGAGTACACAACACAAAACTGGGCTGGTTAGGGTTAATTGGTACAAACTGGTACAGGTTTGGTGTCAGGTCAGGGAGGCCAGTAGGGCGTACCTACTTGGTACGGGTGGGCCGTACCAGGCTAGGGTTTGACAGATTTCGGGCGGAACAGATCAAGGAAGAGAAGGAATGGGAGGAAAATGGAGAGACGTACCAACCGAGAGCAAGAAGGAGTTGGGGCGGGTGGACCGGGAATTACTGCTTGGTCGTGCGAAGAAGAAGTTGTGCGGCCTGGTGCTCCGGCCGAGGGGTGCTTGGTTGGGGCCTCCTTGTGCTCGGGTTTGGATAGAGGAGGGGATGAGAAGAGAGGTAGAGAGGATTGGATGAGGGAGAGAAGAGAGAGTAGAGAGATGGAGAGGGGCGGCTGGGTAGGGAAGGGGAAGGGGTGCGGGTACGGGGGGCTTTAAATGGGAAAAAGGCAGGCAGTTAATGCAACTGTTCGCGTCACAGACCTAGGTACGGCCTGGCCGTACCAAGTTGGTACGGGCCCGTACCACTCTCAAATTTTTATTGGTTCTCTTTCTCTTGACTTCTCAAGCCGCTCGTGATGCAATGCAGTAGAATGAATGCATGTCTATCTGTTCCTAAGATGCAAAACAGGTAAAAATGGCTTGGGCTGCCTCCCAAGGAGCGCTCGTTTTAGGTCTCGAGCTCGACCTTCTCTTTTCAGGCTTTGGTTGGAGATGGATCGGAGAGATCCAAGTTCACTCGCATTTCTCGGGGATGATCAGCAATGTAGTGCTTGAGACGCTGACCATTGACTTTGAAAGGCTGCCCCTCCTTGTTTTCCAACTCCACGGCGCCAAATGGGAACACTGCCCTCACCCGGAATGGACCGGACCACCTGGACTTCAGCTTCCCTGGAAAGAGCCTAAGTCGAGAATTGAACAAGAGGACCAGGTCTCCCTCATGGAACTCACGAGGCATGATGCGCTTGTCGTGAACCTGTTTGGTCCTTTCCTTGTAGATTCTCGCGTTCTCGTAGGCATTGAGACGCATCTCCTCTAACTCATGCAAGTCAAGGATGCGTTTCTCTCCAGCTGAGAGCAAGTCCATGTTGATGGCCCGTGTGGCCCAGTATGCCTTGTGCTCAATCTCCACGGGCAAGTGGCAGGACTTTCCGTACACCAATTTGAAAGGGCTCATCCCAATCGGAGTTTTGAAGGCTGTACGGTAGGCCCACAGTGCGTCACTCAGCTTGAGCGACCAATCCTTTCTCGTTCTAGCCACGGTCTTCTCCAGGATAGACTTGATCTCTCTGTTGGAAATCTCGGCTTGACCGTTGGCTTGAGGATGGTAGGATGTGGTCACCTTGTGAGTCACTCCATGGCGACTCAGGAGATTGTCGAACTGGCGGTTGATGAAGTGCTTGCCACCATCACTGATGACGGCTCTTGGAACTCCAAAGCGAGGGAAGATGATGTCAGTGAACAGTCTTTTCACTGCATTGGAGTCCGCATTCTTGCAAGCTACTGCCTCCACCCACTTAGAGACGTAGTCAACTGCCACCAGGAATGTACTCGTTCCCACAAGAGGGTGGAAACGGTCCCATGAAGTCAATGCCCCAGACATCAAAGATGTCTACCTCTAGAATAGAGTGGAGAGGCATTTCATTCCTCTTGGAGATGTTCCCGGTGCGCTGACACTTGTCACAAGCTGCGACGAAGGTCCTAGCATCTCTGAAAAGTGAAGGCCAGAAGAAGCCGGATTGCAGGACCTTTGAAGCAGTCTTGGAGGATGAAGCGTGTCCTCCGTAGGCTGAGGAGTGGCAGTGCTCAAGAATGGAGCGCGTCTCGTCGTATGGCACACATCGTCTGTAGATGCCATCAACGCCAGTCTTGAAGAGGTAGGGGTCGTCCCAGAAATAGAACTTGGCGTCCGATCGAAGCTTCTTCTTCTGCTGGTATGACATGGTAGGAGGAAGCACTCCTGAGGCGAGAAAGTTCGCAATGTCTGCATACCAGGGCACTGACTTGGTGTTCACTCGGTCAGTTGCATGGAATGTCCGATCTTGCACAGCATGGGTCGCGTGCATCGATGTACCAACCGAGTTGATCTCCTCCTTGGCAGAAATCGAATGGAATTGGTCATCAGGGAATGAGTCATCGATTGGCAGGCTACCAGAGCCCTCATCTTCCCAGCGAAGCCGGGACAGATGGTCAGCCACGGTGTTTTCGACTCCTTTCTTGTCCCTGATTTCTATGTCAAACTCCTGCAGGAGGAGGATCCACCTAATCAGGCGAGGCTTGGCATCCTGCTTGCTCAACAGATACTTGAGTGCGGCGTGGTCAGTGTAGATCACTATCTTGGAACCAACCAGATAGGATCGAAACTTGTCGAGAGCGAACACAACAGCCAAAAGCTCCTTCTCGGTTGTTGTGTAGTTCATTTGGGCAGGGTCTAGCACCTTGCTAGCGTAGTAGATAGCACATGGCTTGTTCTCCTTCCGCTGCCCTAGAACTGCTCCCACTGCGTAGTCACTCGCATCGCACATCAATTCGAATGGCAAGGTCCAGTCTGGAGGCTGCAGGATGGGTGCTGAGACAAGGGCTTCTTTTAATCGACAAAACGAGTCGACACACTCCTGCGAGAAGATGAAATCAGAATCCTTAATGAGCAGGTTGGTCAACGGTTTCGCGATTTTTGAGAAGTCCTTGATGAAGCGGCGGTAGAAGCCAGCGTGTCCCAGAAAGCTTCGCACAGCTTTGACATTTGTTGGGATCTCCAGCTTCTCGATCACCTCCACCTTGGCTTTGTCGACCTCAATTCCTTTGGAGGTCACCACATGTCCAAGGACAACTCCCTCTTGGACCATGAAGTGACACTTCTCCCAGTTCAGGATCAGGTTGACCTCTTCACACTTCTCCAGGATTTTGCAGAGGTTGGCTAGACATGAGTCAAAGCTGGTTCCATAGACAGAGAAGTCGTCCATGAAGACCTCAACCTCTTTCTCGATGAAATCCGAGAAGATAGCCATCATGGCTCTTTGGAAGGTGGCAGGTGCATTGCACAGACCGAATGGCATCCTACGGTATGCGAATGTACCGTAGGGGCATGTGAAAGTGGTCTTGTCTTGGTCGTTCGGGTGAATGGGGATCTGAAAGAATCCTGAGTACCCGTCAAGGTAGCAGAAATGAGAATGATTCGCAAGCCTTTCAAGGAGTTGGTCGACAAACGGCAATGGGAAGTGATCCTTGCGCGTGGCAGCGTTGAGCTTTCTGTAGTCAATACACATGCGGTACCCAGATACCACACGAGTAGGGACCAGCTCGTTCTTTTCATTTCTCACCACTGTCGTGCCTCCCTTCTTGGGCACCACGTGAACTGGACTCACCCACTTGCTGTCAGAGATGGGATAGATGATGCCTGCATCCAGGAGTTTGAGAATTTCCTTTTTCACCACCTCTTTCAGGTTGGGGTTGAGTCGCCGCTGGTGCTCCACAGACGGCTTGTGATCATCCTCGAGAAGAATCCGGTGTGAGCAGATGGCTGGGTTGATCCCTTTCAAGTCCTTGATGGAGTACCCGATCGCGCCCTTGTGAAATCTCAGCTTCTCCAGAAGTTTGGCGGTTTGATCGGGGTTTAGACTCGCATTCACGATCACAGGACATGATTTTTCTGGATCGAGGAACTCGTATCTGAGATTGGTTGGAAGAGGTTTGAGTTCGGGAGTCGGACGCTCAGGCTGATCATTGACACGAGTCGCATCTGAGTGATCTGACTCGTGTGTTGTCGAGACATCGGCCTTGGCAAGCTCCGCTCCACTCCTCGTCTCAGAGTGTGATGTACGGTCCTCGTGTGATCCATCCGACTCGCATCGGAGATCCTCCAGATCCTCAGGAATCGCATCTGCTGCACAGATTGACTCGCTCGCCTCGCTTGGCAATTGGGAGAGGAATTCAGCGTCTTGGCGCAGCGAGTTGTTGACTTGTTCAAGAAAGTAGTCCTCGGCCAGATCAGCCAAGCACTCCTCTATCCCGTCAACCCGGAAGCATGTCTCAGAGCGTGACGGAAATTTCATGGCGCGATCGATTTGGAACTTCACCTTCTCCCCTCCAAGGTTCAAAGTCAGGATGCCTTGCTTCACGTCAATTATCGCGCCAGCTGTGCTCAGAAAAGGTCGCCCCAGGATGATTGGGACTTCCTTATCTTCTTCCATCTCCATGACGACGAAATCGACGGGCACGAAGAACTTCCCGACTTGAACTGGCAGATCCTCCACCACACCAAGTGGAAGTCGGACTGAAGAATCCGCCAACTGCAGTGTCATCCTTGTGGGCCTGAGCTCCCCCACTCCTATGCGATCATAGATGGTGCGTGGCATGAGACTCACGCTCGCTCCTAGATCACACAGGGCTCTCTTAATTGTGGCCTTCCCAATGGTGCATGGAATGGAAAACTTTCCAGGATCGTCTAATTTGGGGGGTAGCTCGCTTTTCAAGATTGCGCTGCATTGCTCCGTTAGCTTGACTGTCGCGTGCCCCTCTAAGCTTCTCTTGTTGGAAAGGATGTCCTTCAGAAACTTGGCATAGGTGGGCATTTGGGTCAGAGCGTCGGTGAAAGGGATGGTGATCTGCAGCTGCTTGATGACGTTTGCGAAGTTAGCGAATTGCTCGTTCAGTCTCGTCTCAGCTAATCTCTGGGGGAATGGAACAGGTGGCCGGTATGGAGGTGGTTTCTCGGCACCTTTCTTTTTCTGACTTCCTGACGCTTCGGATGGAGGTTGTACAGGTCTTGCCGAGCTGGTGCAGTCTGCACTCGCTTGAGGTTGGATGACCTCAGCTCGTTCTGGATTAACCTCCTTCAATGGAATTGACACAGGGGTCAGGATCGCGTCAGGTGTCGCGTCAAGGATCGGATCAACTGTGGCCTCACTTGGCATTGGTGGCTCGTCGTACTGGGTCCCACTCCTCAGAGTGATCGCCTTAGCCTCTCCTCTTGGATTGGGTTCTGGTTGAGCTGGAAGCTTCCCAGGTTGAGAGTGGCTTGAGGTGACCATCTGGCTCAGCTGCTCCAGCAACTTGCTTTGGGCAGCCATTTGAGTGCTCATGCTCTGCATCTGCTCCCACATCATCTGATTCATCTTGCCCTGCTCGTGAGTGAAGTTGTTCACTTCGGTAGGCGCATTTGACTTTGAGGGGTCAGATGGAGCTGCTCGGTTGCCCTGATTGGGAAAGGAAGCGTTCTGATAGAAGTTCCTGTTGCCATTGTTGCTGTTGCTGCTGCTCGAAGTTTGGGTTCTCCAATCGTTGTTGTTTGGAGGGGGGTAGTTCCCAGTGTTGTTCGCCCGATTGTTCCAGTTGTTGTTGTACTGCGGCCTCTGGAAGCTGTTGTTGTGAAAGGGCGGTCTGAACGAAGAGTTGTTGAAAGGCGCAGGGTTGTTCTGGTTCGACCTCCAGTGCTGCTGCTCAATCGGATCCTTGGAGTAGGACCGGCTGAAGGGAGGTCTTGGGAAGAAGGAAGGCTCGTTGTTGAGAGAGTTGACCTGCTCACTCTCCTCGTCTTGTTGCACCAGCGGGCACTGCTCGTATGCGTGCCTCTCGTCTCCGCACATGACGCAGACTTGAGGTTGCTGTTCGACTGCCTTGACACTGAGTTTGTCCATCGCCCGCTGCATGGCGTCCATCTTAGCGGTGAGAGCCGTGATGTGATCGAGCTCGTACTTGCCACCTCCTTGGCTACCTCCTTGGCCTCCTCGCTGGCGTGACGTGTCGCGGCCGGACCACTGCTGGTTCTGCGCCATGCTGTCGATCAAGTTCATAGCCTCTAAAGGCTCCCTTGACATCAGCGCGCCTCCCGCAACAGCGTCCACGTAAGCACGTGTGCTCTCGTTCAGGCCGTCGTAAAACGTTTGAATTAAAAGCCAGTCGGGTATACCATGGTGTGGACAGGAGTACTGCATTTCTCTAAACCTTTCCCAAGCCTCGTTCAGGGGTTCATCAAAAATCTGCCTAAAGCTGGTCAGGTCATGTCTTACCTTGGCTGTCCTCTTGTGAGGGAAAAATCTGGTCAGAAACAATTTGGACAAGTCCTTCCAAGTTCTAACAGAGTCCCTAGGCAAAGATCCTAACCATTTCTTGGCCTTATCCCTAAGGGTGAAAGGAAATAGAGCAAGCTTGGTGTAATCAGCATTCTCACCGTTGGTTTTGATGGTCGTGATGCACTCGAGGAAGGTCTGGAGGTGAGCGTGCGGGTCCTCGTGGTCGAGTCCGTGGAAGGTGTTCTGCTGCACCATGTTGACAACCCCCGGATTGAAGTTCGGTTGCTGTCCTGGAATGTGTGGCAGCCGGATTGCACCTCGCACGTCTCCAGCTCTCGGCACGTTGAACTCCCGCAGGGTCCGAGGCATGAAAACATCCGCATCATCGTCCGTCAGACGGCCTTCTTCTTCTTGCCTTTCTCTTTCTCTTTCCCTGGCCTCTGCCTCCAGTCTGATTCGGGCTTCGTCCTCTGCCTCAGCCATCTCTTCAGGTTCAGGTGCCTTGGTACGGGTCGGACCAGATTGGTGCGGCCTGGCCGTGCCTGAATCGGTGCGGGTCGGACCAGATTGGTGCGGCTTGGCCGTGCCTGAATTGGTACGGGCCGTACCAGAGGGTGGCTGAGCAGTCTCGGCTGAGTCTGGAGGAGTTTGATCGAACAGTGGGCCCTTGCTTCTCAGATGATATTTCAACCTGTATTGGCCTGCAGGGGGGGTTCAAAAGCCAGTTTTTAGTGATTTTGAATAAGAAAAAGCAAGAAAGATACAAGATAAAATCTAGATTAACTAAGTAAGGTAAAATCTAACTAGGCAATTGGTTACCGTCCCCGGCAACGGCGCCAAAAACTTGTTCGCGCGAAAGCGCAACGCAAGTTTCGGTACGCTTGAGGGCGTACCTTTTAAAACCGCGCTTACACTTCACGAGTAAGGGTTGCAAGTGCACAACCCCTATCGAGTAATATAATCGGGTATCGATCCACAGGGACGGGCAATTGTTAGGTTAGAATCCACCGAACTCAATTAAAAACTAGAAGTGAGAAAGATTGGGTTTGGTATTTAAGTTCCTAAAAGATCAATTCAAACAAATTGAACAATGCAAACAGATGTAATAAAGTGCTAGAAGAAATGTAAACTGTGTTTTGATTATGGATAAAAGGCGTTTCCAGGGTTTCAGACTTCATCTGTGATCTGCCTCTAGTGGTACGGCCCGTACCAAGTTGGTACGGCTAGACCGTACTCCACTTGGTAAGGCAAGGCCGCACCACTCTGGTAAGACCCGTACTGGCTTGCCAGAACAGAGCTTACCAGTTCGAGTTGATGCATTTCTTGCTGGTACCTTGTGCTAAACTCTTTAGAAAGGTTCAATTGACCATACCTAAGGTTCCTAAGCCTCAACTCTCGTGTGTTGGATCAAGATCTAGGTTGGAATGCAATTGATTGCCTTTTAGGGATTTCTACACCTCAATTTTCATGTGTTGGTACAGATCTACCCTAGCTGGTTGATTGGAGACCTAAGGTACCCTCTAATCTGTCAATTAGAGGGGAATTCAACCTCTCGGCTTCAATTCGAACAAGTCTACCCTAAACAATTGATTTGGTTGAGAGATTGAGATGATCACATGACCTTGATAGGTTTGATCTAGACCTAGAGGTTCACCATACACAATCACAGCAATCAAAGCAAGAGATAGCAAAGAAATCACAATCAATCAATCAAAAGAGTTCATACAAGATACAAGTCAAAGAAAGTCAAAGCAAATCAAGAATCCATCTCTAAACCCTAGAAACTAAAGTAACTACTCACAGCACATGATCTGATCTAATAATACAATAAAAGGGATAAAGAAAGCCATGGATCGAAGGGATCGAGTGGAGGAAGCTTGATCCGTCGAGTTTCGCTTCTTCCTCTTCCTTCCTTCTTGCTCCTAGCTCCTCAGCTCTCTTTTTCTCTCTTACTGTGCTCTCAAATAGATCTGGAATCAAAAACTTGCGAAATTGGAGAGCTCCCCGCCTTAAATAGCCTCTGCCAAGATTTGAATCTGTCAGGTCACCTTTAGGTACGGCCCGTACCAAAGTGGTACGGCCTGGCCGTACCAGGCGTGATGAGCTGAAATTGGCTAAGTCTGGTGAGACCCGTCCCAAGCCTGGTAAGGGTCATACCTCATCATCCAAATCGCCGTTTCTTCGTGTGTTTTGCTCCAACCTGCAGAAAACAAACAAACACTCAGCAGTACCAAATTCTAAAGATATATCGATGAAATGCACATGATTCTGGTGAATTAGGGCACGAATCTGGTACTAAAACAGGCCTAAAATAGACTAAATATGCGAGGTATCAGCAGACATAAGTTCGTTTGGGAAGCATGTCGTATACAATTCGGAGTTTGCTCCGCAGCAGGTTTATACCAACTTAGATGAACTTGTGAAGAAAATCAATGAAGTTCATGTTCACGGCAACTGTGAGTGCAAAGTACAAAAAAGGGACAGAAAAAGGTTAGTTGTTGTTTGTAAAGACGCACCACGTTATGAGTTTAGTCTTTTTGCAACTCCTGTGGGTAAAGGGAAGGCATGAATTATTAAGAAGTGTGAACCACCTCATACATGCAAGTCTGTGTCGTCAAGGACAGACCATGCACAACTTACGGCTTCACTTATTGCCAATGTAATTGAGACAGATGTTAAGGAGGACCCATCGATGAGCATTAAGGAGGTCGCTAGACATGTCAGACGTGTTTACCAATATGTCACCCCAAAATACAACAGGTTGTGGAGAGGGCGTGAACTTGCGATATGCTGAATGTTCGATAGTTGGCAGGTTCATACAACTTGCTTACACCATTGCTCCAGGCCATAACAAGTATAAATCCTGGCACAAAGTATGAATGTTGGAATTTGAGCATACCCGATGTCGATGGCCGCGTTGCAATTTAAGGCCATAGCATGGGCTTTTGGTTCATATATTCAAGTTGTATCATACATTAGACCGGTCATCAGTATAGATGCATGCTTCATGTCTGGCCATTACGAGGGGAGACTGTTGATAGCATGTGCATATGATGCTGAAAATCAGTTGTTGCCTTTGGCCTTTGCAATTGTTGAGAAGGAGGATGGTGAAAATTGGAGATTTTTCATGAGCTTTTTATGAAGAGAAGTGGTTGGCAACATGTTCTTTTGTGTCATATCAGACCAGCACAAAGCAATCAAATATATTTTTGATCGCAGAGATTTCGGGTGGTCGACAGTGGACGGTGATTGTGTGCACAGGCTGTGTATGCAACACGTTGCAGATAACCTAAACAAGAAAACCAAATACGACAAATGAGTTGCAAATACATTCAAAATTAGTTACAGGAGAAAGAAGCCGAGAAGAGTGGAAGAGATGTCAGAGAGTTTGCTAAGGTATGTATATTTTTATTTTGGTATTTAATATATTGTAGATGAAATTTTTCTAAATTATTTGCTTATATTTTTTCTCATCTAAAATTGTATTTTTGTGTAGTACTGTCCAAAGGCAAATGCGTACTTACGCAGGGTGGGCAAAAATAATCCCAGAGATCTAAGAGCCACCCGCGTATGAGAAAATATTTCAAGTCCGTGATGGAGGTTACTGATGGGGAATTACGACCACAAATGGATCCGAGTCCTTGAATAATGTTTTCAAGCAGAGCCGGATGTTGCCCTTGGCAGCAATTGTAGAGGTCTAGGGGACACCTTCTACAAATTAAATGAATATTTGTTGAACAGCATGTTAAAGCCCTCGAATTACTGGCCAGGAATCAAACGTTTTCAACAAGAATGGAGGGGAAACTGAAATATAGGGAGAAAGGTTTAGTTATGAACGTTGTCTCGTACGGGGATCGCGACTTGGAATTCGAAGTGCTCATTCCAGGTGAGTACGTTCCAACCAGTCGTAGACCAGATGGCACTTTGGAGTTTGTGAAAATGATGCTCAAGTGTGTTGTTTTTTTGGACCTAACAATACTGTAACATGTACTTGCCAAGAAATCCAATTTGCTCACATACCTTGATCTCATGTTATGGCGGTGTGCCGAGTGAGAAACTTCTGTGAGGATGATTTTATCACTGACATGTACCGTACCGAGTACCTTGAGAGTACTTAGGGTGCATCTTTCCATCCTTATCCCAACCAGCATGCGTGGCTAGTCTATGTTAGGGATAGAATCATGCCTGATATGTCTATATTTCATCTATTATTTCGTCCTATTTCTGAACCAGACCTTATGCTTTTGACCACTAAATTGCATAGTTTATATTGATTTTCAATAGAATATGGTACTGCTGGCAGTTTTGTGGTTAATTTGCAGGATATAGGCGAAAACAGGCAAAAAGGCAGATTTCTGACTTCCCCCACGCGACCCGCGTTCCATCTCATGCGGGTCGCATCGCAGCCCAGATGAAGTGACCTCAGACGCGACCCTCACAGCTCGCATCCGCGCCACCTGACGCGGGTCGCATGGAAATTCATGCGGGTCGCGTCGAGTTAGCTGAGCCAGGCCCAATTAAGGCCCACGAAGGAAGTTATATATACTGCAGGCCTGGTAACAGAAGGGAGGATCCATTTTAATCCGATTTTCATCCAGAAAACAGATCAGATCCGATTGGGAGACGCTGAAGGCGATCTGAAGAGAAGAAGTCGATCTGGAGCTGAGGAGGAGGCGATTCGAAGGAGAAGACTCAATCTGAAGCTCCAATCCTCTTCATCATCTCTTCTCTCACTATGATTTGCCTTCTTCCTCTCTCTCTTGTTTTGATTTTATTGATGTCTGAGTAGATACTGTAGTTTCGAGGGTTTGGATTTGTAGTCTGACACTTTACTTGATGATGCATATGGATTGATTCTTATTGTTATTTTGTGTTTCTCGATTCTCGTATTATTTGAGATTGCTTGATTTGAATTGTTTGATTCTTGATTGCTTACTGTTGAATGCCTTTGGCATTTCTTCTTGTACCAAAGGCTTGACGTTTCTTGCAAATTAGGTTAAGTACCTGAGGTAGGTCTGAGAACCGAAATGTGAGGTCAATGAGTAGCCGAAAGGTGAAAGTTTCTATTCAGCTTGTAGATCAATGAGTAGCCGAAAGGTGAAAGTTTCTATTTCAGCTTGTAGATACCTTTAGTAAACAGAATAGAGAACTTAGGTTTAGATCAAACAGCTTGACTAGACCTGAGAAGGTGAAATTGCAATTCCAAACCAGGTCTGCTAAGCCAACACACGAAAGTTGAGGTTCAGTGACACTAGGTACGGTCAGTCTAGCCTTACACAACTTAAAACAACAAGTTTCTGACATGTGCAGACTCAGCTCAAGGGCCATGCGGGTCGCGTGACATACCACGCGGGTCGCATCACGAGGGTCGCAAGCCTCAGCTTGCGGGTCGCGTGCCAGGTCCAGGGCGCTTAAGGCCAAGCGGGTCGCATGCGAAAGCAAGCGGGTCGCATGCGAGAGCATGCGGGTCGCGTCATACGGGTCGCATGCGAGAGCATGCGGGTCGCGTGGCAGGTCCTGAGCAGTAAAGTTGAAGATGAAATCTGAAACCCTTGAAACACCCTTTTATACCACAGTACAAAATACATACTTTTAGTTGATTCATTTACCCGTTCATACATAGTTAATACAATTGTTAATACATACATACTTGTTCATTCATTCTTTGATTACATTCGATTTGTTCATACAATTTAGAAATAGTTAAACAAAACCCCAATCATTCAACTTCTAGTACCTAACTTGGATTAGTTAAGATTCAGAAAATAATCCGTCCCTGAGGATCGACACCCATTCTAACTACAAAGACAGGGTTGTGCACTTGCAACCTTCGTCCAAGAGATTGAATAGGATTTAAACTCCACAGCTTAGGCTGTGGTGAAACTCTGTACCTCTCATTTGGGAGCGAACAATGCCCGCAAAGGGGTGGATCAGGTTAGGGAGAAAGCCCCACAAGCGTGCTGTAATGACCATGGACCAGATCCAAGGTAGGCGAATGGGACATCAGGCTCGTCGTTCAACTTCTGACAGGCAGCGAGCAGGTACATTTGATTTTATATTTGATTTTATATTTTACGATTTCAATGTCATACCATGTTTGGTGAACTGGAATGCAATGCAGATGCTATAAACGAAGCCAATGAAAGAGAAAATGCTAGAGTTGTTGCTGAGGCAACCGGTAGTAGCCAGCTCACTCATGAAAGCCCAAGAACTGGTAGTAGCCATAGAGAGACATCCGGTAATGTCGCACAACCATCTGCAAGCAGACCCAGAACTCGTCAACTTAGTTTGTTCGGACGTCATTGCTGATTACCAAGTTATTTGAGATGCATGTTGTGAACTATTTTATTTAGATGTATGTTGTGAACTGTTTTAATTAGTAGTTTGTGAGCTATTTAATTTAGAGTTTGTGAAATTATTTTATATGCTTGAGTTTTGCTATTTTCATAACTTAATTTCATATACACAAATTGACAACATAAAATATAAACAAAAACAAAATTGATGAAATAAAGACTACATGGAATAAAGTCTACACATAAATTCTTAATAAGTAGTACTACTTCTTACCACGGGCCTTGAAAGTACATGGAACAAAGTCATCATCGAATTTTGCTGGATCTGGATCAGTCACACAGACGAAGTTGTAGCCTTACCAGTATAAGTACACGGAACAAACTCATTGTAAGATGCTGGAGGCTCTGGATCAACCTTCTTTTTTTCGAAAAATTACCGTAGGGGTTTTCCACAAAGTCATCTTCCGAAATTTCATAGCTGAGAAATTCCGGCTGTATGAATGATCGACATGTCTGTGTATCAGGGCATATTTGACACTTGTATTTTTTCTCTCATTTTTTCCTCGATCACTAATTGACCCTCCTCTCGCTAGGCCACGATAGGATGACCTACCTCGGTCTCTCTTTCTCGATTGTTTCTGTCTATCATTCTCGTCCAAAAAAATGAATTTAAAAAATGAATTAAAAAGATAAATTAAACTAATAAATTAAAAAATTGTGAAGATCTACCTCTATTATTATCTGAAATCGACACAAAATCGCCTCTCTCTTCCTCTTCTTCCTCTTTCTCTTTCAGCTAAGTTAGAATGATTGTGAGTGGGCAGGAGAGAGAAAAGTGACTTTTATACATGTTTTATAGCAGACCGTCCCCATATGGGGCGGTTTGGTCTAGCAGCGGACCGCCCTACTAGGGAGCGGTTTTGTTTGAATAGTGAACCGCACCACTGTGGGACGGTCCGGGTAGTTTTAATAAAAAACTGATATTGAGGGTAGATTTGCTATTTTCTTTTTTTTAGGGTATAATAAAAATGTCGGCAGAGTTTTATATTATTCGAGAAGTAATCTTATGCCATTTGTACATGAACCTTTCTTCAAACAAAAAAAGAAAGAAGGATATCTGCCTCCGTGTTGTGAAATTCTTATCCGATATTAATACTCCTTCAAGGAGACTTAGAAAGCCTTTGCACACGGTCAACTAGTCACATCGTCTAAACACCCCCACAAAAAAACAAATGAGTTATTATTCAAAAAAAAAAAAAATGAGTTGATTGAAATCGGACGCTTCCTTTGATTTTGTTTTCTTTTTTTTAATAAGAAAACCACAAATCAAATTATGTATATTCGTGTTGCGAGTCATTAACAATTGGATCTTACAAAATTAAGCGAGGTGGTTGAAATTAGATTGAAATTTCATATAGTGTCTGATTTAAGTCATTTTGATTCGCGTTGTAATTCGCGCAGGCATTTTAGATTCAAGAATCTGTGGTTAAAATTAAAATAATGCAAATTAATATCCGTTTGCACAAATTTTAATGTATAATCGATCGGCTTAGATGAGACATCAGACAGATTTCGTTCTGATGATCGTTAGAAACTTCCTACCTGCACTTTAAAAATGCTTGTGATCCAATATATCATTGAAAATTTAAAATTTTATTATTGCAACAGAGAATCTGAGACAGAAAAAGTTTAACACTTATAATTTCATTACTGCTACATGAAGTTTCTGAAAAAAAAAAACTGAAAAAAGTTGAAAATGCTCTCCTTGAAAATTTAAATTTTGTAGCCTTCATTATCAATGACTCAGCACGTCGCCGGACATTGTTCAGTGGTCACAAAAGATCCAAACAAGCAGCAGTATTATTCATGATGGAGATGCTAAACTTCTCCCATGTTTTGTTACATGATTCATTTCACTTGTTCATCTTACAGGAGAACATGTTATATTTAATATTTCTGATTGTTCTTGCATAATTCACCTCAAAATCTAATTTTTTTTTTCCTGACTTTTCTAGCGTGAAAGAGATTTGGGTACATAATTTAAAAAATCAACGCAGTAATTAAACTCATTTTTTTTAAAACGCTTAACATCATACAAAATGAATATAATTATAATGCATACACTTAATTCGGCAAGTAATAATTATAAATTCTTCGTTTCAGATTAATAAGGTTTTTTAAACTAGACTCACAAATCATTTTAATGAGTTTAAATTTCGTAGTAACTTTACTTCACTTTACATAAGTTAGTATGAAATATTTATTTGTATAAAAAATTCATTGTCTTAACCAATCTCATTATGGTATACAATTTGTGAACCAATTTGTATTGTTTAATATTTGTTATTTTTTAAATTACTTGCATTAATTATGTATTTGCCTTTTGCTTATTCTAAGTTTTGGTTAATGAGTTAAAGTATAATACTGATATTTTTGTTAAAAGATATGTATTTTTCTTTTCCTTATTCTAATTTTTGGTTAATGGGTTAAAAGATAGTAATAGTATGATACCGGTATTTTATTAAAAAAACGTCAACATTTGTGATGTCTTTTGTAAAAATTTATTGCGCTACGTAATGCAAGTCTTAGTAAAGAAACTATCTTGTTTCTACGCGTGCTTTTAGAGTTATTTGACTTGCCTCTTATTTCGTTTGACATGTATGAGTCATTAGATGTCTTTAATTTGAAATTTATTTTGACAATGTAATATATGGTTTGTCATCATCTATGTTGTTAATTAATTTACTTTTAATCTTTATATATCCAATATTTAAACTATACTTATGTCTTATAGTGTGACTAAGATGCAACTATGACCTACTAGATAAGACGATTTGATGTTACGGCGACTTCTAAGTCATTATGGATTCAAGTCGTGTTAGACACTTAAGTAACCCTTCTCTCCATCTAATAAAGCTTAAAATTCTAAAAAAACACAAGATTAAATTGCAATATTTGTACATAAAAATAGCTAAAAATATTTTTAAGGTATAACTACTTTTGAAAGCAATTAAAAATTTGAGAATGAAGTAAACTAAATGTAATAATTAAGCTAATAAAATATGATGACCCTTTTTTGGTCTAGGAAACATTTATGAAGAAAACCATAAAAAATTATGTTGGAAAGCTAAGCAAGCAATCAACCAAACCCACATTTCAATTTTCAAAGGCAACGACAGCGACTTATGCTTCATTATTATTTAATCAACAGACGTCATCAACAAATCAGCAAGTGCCAATAAATAAGAAGAGATAATTAATAATTAATATTAATAACAATAACAATAATATGTTTAATGATATTATCATCCCAATCATGCACATTATTTTATCTGATCATCGGATTTTAATAAACTTAAACTAGGCTAGCTGCTGTTTTGGCCGACATTTTTATTAATATCCAAAGTTAATTACAAATTAATAAATATACCCATAATCTCTGGGTTTTTCGAAAAATACCCAAACTGGCCAGATTCTGGCCGGTTTCCTCCTCTCCAGAAACCGGCTAGAATCCAAATTCTTCCTTTTATTTTTAGAGATACTATGAAGAGCAAGATAATGAAATCTAACGCTGAAAATTCGAATTTTTTGTTTAAATTATTTGTTAGATTACTTCTTTTGATTTATAATTAGCATATTTATACTAAAATACACTATATTACTTGAAATTATGTTGAATTACACTATATTACATTAAATTACGCTAAATTATGTTAAATTACATTAAAATACCGTAAATTCCGGTAAATTACTATGTGTCTTCATAGTGATGTATAATTAGAAACTATTTTTTATTTCTCTTTTATCTTCATAGTGATTTTTTTTTTTTTTTTTTTAAAAAGGCATATAGCCCGTTTCATTGATATGAAACCTGAGTTCAAATGACAGTAAAGAGTTTGTATAGCAGACTAAGTTCTGCCTAAACATTGGCAGCAGCCCAAAATATGCACAGAATCATAAAAGTATCAACTATGTTTGTACTTAACAAAACCCTAAGATACCCACAACCCCTACGATACTGAGCTATGATCATCAAAAACGAGAGGAAGAAGAGCTTTAGTCGGAAGAGTCCGATTCTTCAGAGATCCACTGGAGCAGCTGCTCATCTTCAGGCGAAGCCACTTGAATAGGTATAGCATCCAAATCTTGAGGCATCCACTGATTAGCAGCCACCTGTATATCTTCATTCATTGACCCTGTCCAGTGGGTGATAAGGGAAATAATAGTTAGAATTGCAGAACGTCCCGATTGGACTATAGTGTTATTAAAGCATAAATCATTACGTGTGATCCATATAGTCCACAGTACTGCACTAATCACCATAAGAAAAGCTGTCCTTTGAATTTTGGGTAAGGTGTAAGCAAAATCTAATACATCCTGAATGGAGTGCCACTGTAGGTAAAGGTTCTGACATTCCCCCATATGAAACCAGATATGGTGCGAAAAGTAACACGTAAAAAACAGATGATTAGTATCTTCAGACTGCTGACAGAAAGAGCAAGAAATATCACCAGTCCAGCCTTTCTTACAAAGATTAGATTTAGTCAAGATTTTATTTCTTTGCATCAACCACATAAAGGCACGAATTTTTGGAGGAATCGGCAGTTTCCACCATACCAGAGGATGTACTGGTGGTATACCCCGAAAATTAAGAAAGAAATATAAAGATTTGACAGTATAAAGGCCCAACGAATCCCATTGCCATTTTAAGCGATCAGTCCCTTGAGAGATAGGGAAGGTCTCTAAGATTTGTAGAAGGTGTAGCCACTCCACACGCAACACACCATGCAAAGTCCTGCGAAAACTGACACACCTGCCCCCTGTGTTGAAAACCTCTTGGACAGTGATATTAGGAGTAAGGCATATCTCATAGAGTTGAGGAAATTGAATGCATAGAGGGGAGTTATGAAACCATGTATCGTGCCAGAAGTGCACTACTCCCTGCACTCCTGGAAGGTGAGTAATAGCAAGATTGCAAATAGGTGCTAATCTGTTAACAACTTTCCAAAAAGGGGATTGGAGGTTAAGGGAAAGATTAGCTTGTAAACATGTTTTCCACAAATTAGTATAGTGAGGATCTCGAAAACGCCACCACCATTTGAGTAAGAGAGCACAGTTCATTTGATCAAGGTCCAAAATGCCCATCCCCCCCAATTTCTGAGCAATACAGATATTATGCCAATTAACAAGAGAATATTTTTTTGAGTACTAGTACCTTGCCAAATGAATCTTCTTCTTATTTGATCAATTGTTCTCATAACTTTTTTGGGAATTCTATAGAGGGAAAGGGTGTAGAGAGGGACAGCTGTTAGAACTGAGTTAAGTAAGGTGATACGGCCCCCTAGAGATAAGGTCTGATTTTTCCAACCTTGTAATTTTTTCCTGACCTTATCTATTAAAAAACCCCAATCTTTGAGCCTAAGTGGTTTAGGGGATAATGGAACTCCCAAATATGTGAAAGGAAAAGATGAGAGTTGACATCGAAACAGAGAAGCCAGGAATTGTGCCTCTGCTTCTGTTAAATTAACAGGGAAGAGTTCTGTTTTATCTAAATTCATCTTAATTCCAGAAAAGCCCTCAAAAAACCTCATAAGCCACCATACATGTTCTATATTGCGGGGGTCAGCTTTAAGGAAAAGGATTGTATCGTCAGCATAGTGACAATTTGTCACTGAATGCTGATGATCACAGGGAGGCCCCAGCCCATGAATGTGTCCCTGAGCTCTACCTTTAGAAAAGATATGGCAGAGGGAATCAGCAGCTAGGTTAAATAAATAGGGGGACAAAGGATCACCCTGTCGTACTCCTCGACGACAAAAGAAATATGGTGTGAGATCTCCGTTAATATTAATGCAGGATTGTGAACTATGTAACCAGGATGTAATCCAGGAAACCCAAATGGGGTCAAAACCTCTATGTGTCATAAGGGTGAGTAAATAATCCCAATTGATTTTATCGTATGCTTTTTCAAAATCAATTTTGATTAGTACTCCTTTGTCTTTATTGGTGTGACAATGATGAAGGATTTCATGGCTGAGAACTACATTGTCAAGGATGTATCTTCCTTTAAGAAAGGCTGATTGATGAGGGCTGATTAGCCTTTGTAAAATGGGCTCTAGTCTGAAAGTAAGAATTTTGGATAGAATTTTAAAACTGCAGTTGACTAAACTGATTGGGCGAAATTTTTGGATAAGTTGGGCATCTTTGGATTTAGGGATAAGACAGATGATTGATTTATTCAGAAATTGGAGTTCTAAAGTCCCTGAGTGAAAAGCATGACAGAGTCTAAGGAGATCAGCTTTGACTGTATGCCAAAACTGTTGGTAAAATAGGAAAGTGAGGCCATCAGGGCCAGGAGCCCCATTGGGGTCAGAAGAGAAGATAGCTTGGTGAATTTCCTCTTCTAAAAAAGGAGTAGTAAGAGAGGCATTTTCAGAACAGGAAACTTGATGGTGAGATTCCCAGAAAGAAGGTTGGAGAGACCCAAATGTACATCCTGGTGTGCCTAGAAGATCTTTGTAAAAATGAAGTATGTGGGAATGAATATTTTCAGCACTAGTAGTGAGGGTATTGTCAATTTCTAAAGAAAGAATTTTATTTTTCCTATGTCTAGTATTAGCTATTCTATGAAAATATTAGTATTAAGATCTCCTTCTTTGAGCCATTGTTGCTTAGATCTTAACTGCCAATATCTTTCTTCCTCTAAGTAAATGTCATCTAATTGATTTTTGAGTTGAATCCATTGGTCTTTTTCTAATGAGGAAAGATTTCTCTCATCTCTAATATCTTCTAAAGTTTGAATTTGACCAAGAATGCTTTTCTTATGTCTTTTCTTTTCTCCATAGTAATTCTTGGCCCACCCTTTCATTTTCTGCCTAAGTTTTTTAGTTTTGTTGTGCCAAGAGAGGCCTATTCTATAATCCTGTAGTGGAATTTCATTCCACCATTTGATGACTAGAGGAATAAAATCAGGGTGTCTAAGCCATTCTGGGTCAAATTTAAATACATGAGGAGGTTGAGAAGCAGGGGCAGTAGTGAGCAAAAGAGGAAAATGGTCTGATCCATAGGAGCTCAAAGATTGTACTAAGGTATGTGGATATGAATCTAGCCAATCAATACTAACTAAGTATCTATCTAGGAGAGCCTTATTTTGACCACTAACCCAAGTAAACTGTCTGTGAGATAATGTAAGCTCAATCAAATGATGATCACCAATAAAATCATTAAATTTTCCACTAAGTCTTACATCAAAATTAGTGCCAGTTTTTTCATGTCGAGCCCTAATGGCATTGAAATCCCACAATAATCCAAGGTTCTGTTCTACCTATTCTATATG
>JAJGRW010000669.1:163092-242798 GCA_025461045.1 Carex parvula | reverse complement strand
AGCGTAATAAAGTAGAATAATTATTTCAATCCTCCTACTCCAATACTTGCATTGTACCCACAGTAACAATAGAGAAAGGTTGTACTATGACTCCCATTAATTAGAGGAAGGTTGTTCCTACTAATTATATGGTCTCCTTTTATAGTCTCCACACTTGTCTCCACGTCAACCTTCATAGGTATAAATACTTGAAGCATAAAATATTAATACTTGCAAAATAAGATATAAACACTTGCATGCATAACTTGATATGATCATCTCTTTTTCCAGTCCCCTAATTGTTTCCGCGTGAACCTTCCTCTAATGAAGTTGTAGGGATCCCGTATTCCCACATCAACATTCTCTAATAGTCTCTGCGTCAACCTTCCTCTAACAAAAATAATTGGTCTTATAGGTATAAATACTTACAATACTTGATATTAATACTTTCAGATGTAATTCAGTTTCATATGTAAAAAAATACTTGTAAGTATAGGTATAAATACTTGTGTGACGATGAGTCCGAAAGTACGTTATCATGGATCTCATTTGAAAGAGAAAATTACGTAGAAGATTTCGTGGTTTTAGATTCGTAAAATTCCTCACAGATCGTTAGAACTATGACAGTTAAGGTGGTGCGGGTACAATGCGGATACTGGAGTGCGGGTACTCATATCAGCTTCCAATAAAGTAAGGTGAAATGTACGCAGTAGTTAGTGCCAAAGGTATTATAAGACTTGGCAGAGATAATGCCAGAGGAATTAGGCTTGGCAGTTTTTAACTACCTTACAAGTTGTATATACTCCCCAAAAGATAGTTCAACAAACCTGTGTATTATTTGTTCTCTTGGTTTGACTAATAGCGAGTGGAAAAGAGAAAAAGACAACGGAGTTGTCTGAATGTTTGACAGTTGATTCAAGACTTTATGAGTCAATATATAGGAGTATATGTATTAAAAAAGTAGCTCGTTTAGAACATGATTTTTATCACCTATTCATCTTAATTTGAGTGAACTTGCTTCTCCTATATAAGAGCAGGTAATGCCAGTGGATAAAACACACCATAAATTCAAGTAGCTGTTTTAGCTAAGGTGCTCTTTTCTCTAGTCTTAACCACCACCTTACACTTGAGCTACATCTTTCTCCAAAAAAGGGAAGAAGAATCCACATGGCTCAGTACCTGAGAAATTTGATGATTCTCTCTTTTCTCATCTCTTTCCTCCCAAATGACACTGCTCAGACTACAACATTAGATGATGAAGTTGCTTCAGAAGATCATATCACAGGAGCCATGCATGCCGGTCACAAAACTACGCAACAGCCAACTTAATGGTTCTGTTTTTGAACCCTTAACAATATGTGATCCTATCACGAAAGTATGCCATGGAGGACATACTAGTTCTGTAATAGCCAAACCCCTGGTAGAAGCGATGGTTTACCCAATGTTGTCAGTGTGTGTCCCCGGCCAACGCACGTCGTGCCAGAGCCCTCATCATGGTTTTGGCATTGCTAGTTAAACCAAGGGGCCGGGTGCTGCCTGAACATGCTTCGGCATCGATCCATTCTTACTTGATCGATGTTGTTCTCTTATATATATGGCACCAATCGAATATATCACCTCTGTTTGTAGATGAAGGTTAACAAATATATTATTAGTTTATTATTACTCCTTTTCCCTTTTTTTTCCTTTTGATGTAAGGGAATTAAATATATCCCTCTAGAGGTACAAATATCTTAGTTTATTAGGTTCCGGTGGTTCTAAACAAGGCGTTCAAGCAGTAAATTTGGATAAAAGATTTGGATGAAGTTTTCTGAACAATAAAAGATTATTTTTTTTTTCATTTATTTAAGGTGGCATAGCAGTAAATGTGGAAGAAGGAAAAAAGTAAAAAAAGAAAAGAAAGAAAACTGATATAATTGACAATTACATCGGGGAGTTGTCTTCGTTCAAGACTAATCTTACATGAGAAAAGAAATGAAATATTTATGAAGAGTTTATAGGTGACACTTATCAAGAAACATACTGATAACTATTTTCATTTGAAAATGATCATAACAGTTGATAAAAAAAAAATTAAAATAAGAAAAATAAATTAATAAATATATTCTCTATAATTTAGATATGTTGCATATCAAATGTGATGCAATTTAAAATTTTGAGCCAAACACCTCAAATAAAATATATTATTGTAACAATAGACTCAGAATCCAACTGATTGCTGAAAGTTGGAAATTAAAATAGTTATTTTAAATCCGAAACAATTCCGCAGCCGTCCGATCACAATTAGACAAAACAAAACGTTTCAAGGAAATATAAAGAGTTTCGACACAAAAGAACACTCAGAAAAAACCTTGGTAGAGATCACTTGTGGCATTTTAAAAAAGTAAACGTGTCGTGAGTTTTCTCTTACGCACCTGTTTTCTGTAGCTGTAGAAACTTACACTGAACCATTAGCTAAACAATTAACACAACAGATAACCAGAGCATCTAAAAATTATGTTTAGATACGGACCGTCCGATCAGAATCTGAGCCAATCTAATCTGAGATGGAATGCACGTGACCCCTTTAAAAAATCGTGTGGATTATGATCGGATGGTTGGGATCTAAACAGAAATATTATGTTACCATAGGTGAATTGAATTTCTCCTGCGGCCTACGTGCCTTTGAGAACAGAAGTGGAGTCAGACTTTTAAGCTATGGGGGTAAAATATAAATGGAGATCAATTATATAAATTTTTCATGTTTCAAATAGAGGTTAAGTTTACCGTATCTATAACATTTTGCTCTAAAATATATAATAAAAAGCATGCCAAATAATCTGTTTTTGAAATTAAATGGAGGTATGTTGACCCCATTATTTCAAAGTGTATCCGCCCTTGTTTGAGATGAACGACTCAAATTGGCTTCAGTCGGACGCTTAGGAAATACTTGTAATCGGACGGATCTCAGCAGTGGGTCCCGCCATGTCAGTGAGTCAATTTTTCTCTCAGTTGTCGTGCTGCATCATGATGGAAATGTCTCTGTGTTGCACGCTCTTTTTCTTGGTACGGTGAGGTCCAATGACGACTTCTTAGTTCCTCCATGTTTTGTACATAACTCAACATTTACAATTGAATAAATCTTTGCAAAAAAAAAAAAACAATTGAATAAATTATACAAATGTATAAATTATTTATTTTAACTTTTAAAATTTTAATAATATTATTTTGATACTTAAACACTATTCTTTTGTAACATAAAACTGAAATAATACTTGCAAAAAAAAAAAAAAAAAAAAAAAAAAAAAAAAACTGAAAGAATATTAGTATCGGATTGGAAAAAATGGCAAAAAAACAAGTGTAATTGGACTATATTAGAAAACTAAAAACCAGTAGACTTTGACTCGTACTGTTTTTGTAGACATCTTGTAAGTTGCATGCGGTGTTGATATTGACGGTCAAATGTGACGTCTGTGGGGTTAATTAATTTGTAAAGGAAATTAATTAAATAATTCTTCCTCTCATCTGTTTATCATCAAAATTTCTTCAAAATAAGGTACATTATAGTATTGATCTATTTCATTGAAACTGGCTCCCATAATTTTCTATTGGAACTTCCTTCTTCTTCTTTTCTTTTTAAAAGAAAAAAGCAACCTAATTAAAACAACCGCGCCATTTAATTTTTTTTTAATTGAAAGAAGCAAATCACAATTAATATCCCTGGCCTCTAGCAAAAACTTACAGTTGGTTTAGCAACATATTTTTTTAATAGTGAATTTAAAGACAGGAGAGTTGTTTAAGGAAGATTAGGTTTTGCACAGTTGGGGGAAGATTAAATAGGGGTAAAGAGTTGTTTAAGGAAAGTTAAATCTTTGACTAATGAACTTGGAATTCAGAATGGCAACCCATCATTGACGACATTATTTTAACGAAAGCTCTAGCTTAGCAGGTTTCTTACATTCCCTCACTGGTCATTTTCCAAGAGGTGGAGCCTTAGATTGAAGAGTTGCTTGAGATGAAAGATTTTGGTTCATGTGGCCACTGGAACAAACTTGGTTTACAGGATTGCAATCAGAGGATTCAGAGATTGAAGTTTGTGCGAAGAATGTATGTGGTTGCAAAAACAATAATAAAGAGGCCGACTATATTTTTCTGATACATTTTCTGTAGAATAATTTCAAGATTGTCTTCCTCCGTTGCTGGGGAGAGCCGGAGGAATCCGTATCCTCTCAGGTACTTGACTGAACCTGACTGAAACGGACGGCCCAGATTTACTCTCACAGTGATATATACTGAACAAGTAAATATTAAAATAATTGAAGCATGCAAAATCAAAATTAATGAACAAGTAACACTAATTTTGAAAATATTATTTATGTATAGCACAACAGTAAATTGTTTTGCATCAGTAAATTGTTTTGCATCATACAGAATATGATAGTAAATTGTTTTGCATCATACAGAATATTATTTATGTATAACACTAATTAATGAACAACAGTAAATTGTTTTGCATCATACAGAATATGATAGTGGGCGTACTTGGCTAGTTTCCTACGAAAAATACAAAAAAAAAAAAAAAAAATCATAAATCCTCTATAAAAGAGATAGCAACAGAATAACTAATTAACATAAACAAAATATTAACAAAAATTATCATACAATAAATATAAAAGAACAAATATGTAGAAATATGCAAAATAAATGTATACTCACATGGCTATAGAGACAGAAATCAAATTCTGTTGGATAACAAATATTATCATATGTACAACAAAAACCTGAAAAAGATAATTGAGGTTAAAAACATTTTCGAATATTAAAATAAAACCAAGATGGCATACCATGAACATACCACGAAAATTTTAAACTTACCTCTTTAAAAAAAATCAAATAACCACGTTTTTTTAAAATTTCCATATTTAACAGATTAGTAGGTTTAAACTGCGGAATCAAATTAATGCACTTTAAACTGCAGAATCAAATTTATGCACTTTAACAGGTTTGTGGTTATTTGATTTATCTCTTTTTTAAAGATGGTAAAGAAAATCGGTACATTTCCACGGCTAGGGGCCGACATTTTTATTAATATCCAAAGTTAATTACAAATTAATAAATATACCCAGAATCAGTGGGTATTTCGAAAAATGTCCAAACCGGCCAGATTCTGGCCGGTTTCCTCAATTTTTTTTTTAATATTTTCTGTGTAGATTTTATGTTGTGCTATTATTGTTATTTTTGAAATTTGAACATTTTCGAAATTATTTTTTGTTTAGATTTCTGTTCAGAATCTGACTGGTTTGGACATTTTTCAAAATTTCCACTAATTCTGGGTATATTTATTAATTTGTAATTAACTTTGGATATTAATAAAAATGTCGATGATATAGTAGTACACTCCTAAGGTTTACTGGCCAACTATGTTTAAACTTTTTTTCTTATTTACTGTACATTTCCGTACGATATATATATGAGCAAGGCTAGGGTGTGCTAGGCTCACCAAGAGGGATTGGTGAGCGCATTTTCAAAGTTCAAATAGTCGATTCGAACCTTCCAACGTGTTCTTCATATTAAAATGTGCTTGGAGACCAAATTTTACATTTTTTGGAAATTTTTTACTATTTTTTCCGAGCCCTTCAAAATCACAGCTTTTAATTAAATAAAAAAAAATTCAAAAAACACTGATTTTTCAAGGGCTCGGAAAAAATAGTAAAAAATTTCCAAAAAATGTAAAATTTGGTCTCCAAGCACATTTTAATATGAAGAACACGTTGGAAGGTTCGAATCGACTATTTGAACTTCGAAAATGCGTTTTTGGAGGTGCGCTCACCAATCCCTCTTGGTGAGCCTAGCACACGCTAGTCTTGCTCTATATATATATATATATATAGAGAATGGCTAACGTCAAAACGTTTGTTCCTGAGCTCAGGAACAAACGATTTGGTTCTCCGATTTTCAAAGTCCAAACAACAAATCTAAACCGTTAGATGTTCAATCTATATTAAAATCTACTTGGAGACCAAATTTTACATTTTTTGGAATTTTTTTACTATTTATTAAGCTGGTTTGAAAACCGCTGTTTTTCAATGCTGCAGAAATTTAATAAAAACAGCGGTTTTCAAACTAGCTTAATAAATAGTAAAAAAATTCCAAAAAATGTAAAATTTGGTCTCCAAGTAGATTTTAATATAGATTGAACATCTAACGGTTTAGATTTGTTGTTTGGACTTTGAAAATCGGAGAACCAAATCGTTTGTTCCTGAGCTCAGGAACAAACGTTTTGACGTTAGCCATTCTCTATATATATATATATATATATATATAAATATTTTTTTTTTTGGGTCCCTTTGTATTATTATATACAGTCCTGGCAATTAGTCAGTGTTTTTACATTATTATTTTTCCACTCTGATCCGTGACAGAACCACATAACTTCCTCCTCTGACTCAAAGTTTAAAAAATATACTTCTATTTATATGCATTTAAAAATATATATATAAAAATATACTTAAAATACAAAAGATTATAAATTTATGCTCACTCTACTAAATATCTTGGCTCACCCCCTACTAAACAAAAACACTGACTAATTGCCAAGATGTTTATTAATTCCCTTACATCAAAAGGAAAAAAAGGAAAAGGAGTAATAAACTAATAATATATTTGTTAACCTTCATCTACAAACAGAGGTGATATATTCGATTGGTGCCATATAAGAGAACAACATCAAGTAAGAATGGATCGATGCCGAAGCATGTTCAGGCAGCAGCCCTTGGTTTAACTAGCAATGCCAAAACCATGATGAGGGCCCCGGCACGACGTGCGTTTGCCGGGGACACACACTGACAACACTGAGTTAACCATCGCTTCTTCAGAAATAACAGAATCACCTACACTTATTGTAGCTTTGCCAGATGTGGAAACAAAGGGATTGGTTTTGGCAGTAACTGAACTAATCTGCGGGCCCTCGCCAAGTTTTGTGACAGGATCAAAGATGGTTGATAATTTAGATAATGAGGAATGATCTTGTCTACAAGCTTCTACCAGGGGTTTGGCTATTACAGAACTAGTATGTCCTCCATGGCATACTTTCGTGATAGGATCACATATTGTTAAGGGTTCAAATACTGAATCAAACTGCTCTCCAGAAACCGAACCATTAAGTTGGCCGTTGCGTAGTTTTGTGACTGGCATGCATATTCCTGTGATATGATCTTCTGAAGCAACTTCATCATCTAATGTTGTAGTCTGAGCAGTGTAATTTGGGAGGAAAGAGATGAGAAAAGAGAGAATCATCAAATTTCTCAGGTACTGAGCCATGTGGATTCTTCTTCCCTTTTTTGGAGAAAGATGTAGCTCAAGTATAAGGTGGTTGTTAAGACTAAAGAAAAGAGCACCTTAGCTAAAACAGCTACTTGAATTATGGTGTGTTTCATCCACTGGCATTACCTGCTCTTATATAGGAGAAGCAAGTTCACTCAAATTAAGATGAATAGGTGATAAAAATAATGTTCTAAACGAGCTACTTTTTTAATACATAAACTCCTATATATTGACTTATGAGGAGGGTTCAAATGCCTCCATTTTTCATGCCTCCATCATGCCTCCGTTTTTAAAAACTTTAATAACTCAAAATTTAAAACTTAAAAGTCAAAATAAAACCGTTGGATATGATCTACATCATTTTATCTATGTGCTCATAAAAAATTATCACATTTCGATTTTGTTTTTATGTGAATCAATAAGTTGAAAAATCAACGTCTAGAAATTTTCTACATTAGTACGTTTTTTACAAGTTCTTGATGACAACCAAAACAAATTGAAATGTCATAATTTTTTACACGTGCATAGATAAAATGATGTAGATCATATCCAACGGTTTTATTTTGACTTTTAACTTTTAAATTTTGAGTTATTAAAGTTTTTAAAAACGGAAGCACAATATAGGCATGAAAAATGGAGGCATTTGAACCCTCTTGACTTGTAAGTCTTGAATCCAACTGTCAAACATTCAGACCACTCCTTTGTCTTTTTCTCTTTTCCACTTGCTATTAGTCAAACCAAGAGAATAAATAATACACAGGTTTTGTCGTACTATCTTTTGAGGAGTATATAACGCGCAACGTAGTTAAAAACTGCCAAGCCTAATTTCATAAAAAACTTGCTATTGGTCAAAACCAAGAGAATATAATACAACTGTTTGCCGAACTTTCTTCTGGGGAGTATATACAACTTGTAAGGTAGTTAAACTGCCAAGCCTAATCCCTCTGGCATTGTCTCTGCCAAGTCTTATAATACCTTTGGCACTAACTACTGCGTGCATTTTACCTTACTTTATTACGCTGCAGAGCACCTCGTTTGTTCATTTTCCTTTCAAACAAATCATAAATCGTCCCAACAAGAAAACGGGTTTCATTTTCATGGACTAACTAGGATCTTATTTATATCCCAAAAATGATGTAAAGGAATATAAATGGAAATATCTTTTTTTTTTTTATCTCATATGTTCTATTTACTATATATACAACAAAGCGGGGACATGCTGAAATCCAAGAAATATACATACATTTCAAAAATAACTAGACTGCACCTCATTCAAAAACCAGCTTTATTGCCCCAAACTAATCTGCTAGGCATATGAATGGCATTTTCATCCATCAACTATTAATATTATCAAATTCATGAAAGTCCTCGCAAGAAGATTCGCCAGAAGCCTCGCTCTGAAATGGTGTGGTCTCTCTTGGAGTTGACGGTACTGATTCTTGTTGCATTGTTAAGCCTAAACCAAATAAGAAAAAAAAAAAATCGCTCAGTAGCTAAAACCCTAAAGGCTATTTTATCTGGTAGATTAATGTGCAAAAGGTCATGTGTTTTTAAAGTTCGCAACCCAGCGACTACTTGGAGGTTCCTGATTGAAATTCTTTTCATATCACATCTGCCATCTACTCAACGAAAGGTACAATGGAGATCCCAAAAGAAGAAAAACAGAATTCCAAATTACAGGACACAAAAGGTATACTGCACTTTCTTAAAGTACACATGGCCAAGCTTGGCACCAGTTCAGCATTTCTTACTATCGGGGCACACTGTATTATTTCTATTTGAGATATATCTGGTGCAGATTTTCTTAAAAACCCAACTCTGTTTTTTTACTATCGGGGCACACTGTAATATTTCTATTTGAGAAATATCTGGTGCAGATTTGCTTAAAAACCCAACTCTCTTTTTTGAAGTACCAGCAGACGTGCAGCTACGACCAAAAATCTTCAAAAGGAAAAAAAAAAAAGTTTACTATATACCTGCGTTCTTCTGACCCCTTGACCTGAACTTTTTTGTGTGTCTCTTGATCAATTTCTTGGCCTTGGTGATTGTCAATTGTCTGGCAAAGGGAAACTCGCTATCACTTTCACTCCACTCCCCACCATTATATTCACTCTCCTCCTTGTCCCCTCGCATCGTCCTCAGCACAAATGCCTTTGCCTTGCGCCTCTGCGAGTTAAACAACCCCCTGATTGAAGTCACAAACCCGTCCCCAGCCCCATCGCTTGGCCGCTTCAGCCATGAAACAGGGAATTGATCACCCTTGCTGCCAGGTGGGCCCCCATCACTGTCGCTCAGGTTGAGGTCAGTGCCACCATGCGGATCTGCCTGGTTATGGGCCTTATCCTTGAATTTCTTGCCTTGCATCCCAGTTACTGATTTGAGAACACCCCAGATGATGTGCTTCTTCACCTTGGAGAAGAGACGTCTCCACGTGCCAGTAAATTCAGCACGGTGAAACGTGTCCATTAGTAGCCGTAGGTCGTTAACTGCGAATCTCGACCCTTCGTATGTGACTTGCAACTCGACCTGTGATACAACACGAGTAAAGAAAAGATGTAGAATTACTTTTAAATAAATACCAAAAAAAATAGAAGGTTTAAGGATGGAGGATTAACCTGGCTAATCTTGATATTGTGGAATTCCATCAATTTCCTGCTCCTGGCTCTTTTCTCTTCCTGGGGTTTGGTGAATTTCTTTTCTTCATGGGATAAGCGGCCCGCTCTGACGGACCTGTTAGAATCTTTAGGTCTGATGTTCTTGGAGCTCTCAGTTAAAGCGTGAAATTGCTCAGCTGTTGGATTAGCAGAAACACCTTTTGAAGGAACACTTGAAGAATGTAATTGCAATATGAGGTCGCCTGTCCCATTTTCGGCCACATTTTCTTCCAAATTTTTGTCGGCTGAAGAGGAACGCCTTAGCTCGGGGTTTGAGCCACATACCATGTTGGCTTTTAGACTCTGCAACTTGGATACCTACATCCAGATCACATGTTACACGTTTGCTAAAGCAGAAGTATTTTGTAAATATGGGGAAGGAGTGCCCCATAAAATGCTGCTGTTCTAAAATCAAATTTAAAGGCCAGATAAGTTCTGCCACCAAAAAGTACTGCCACACCTACCATTAAGGGTGTGCATTTGGTTAGGTTTATTTGGTTTGAACCAAACCAATAATTTTGGAAAAAACAGTTCGGTTATTCGGTTTAAATTGTTGGTAAAATAGAAAGTAAGAACTTGAGTCTTTGTGCACAAATTGTAAAAGAGGAAACATCCAAAGTAGAAAAAAGTAAGAACTGAAACTAAAAAATGTTAAGACTAGAATCAACTTCCTCTTTTTTCTACTTCGGTTTAAGTGGTATCTATTATTTCTCTGTGCACAAAAAACCAAAGAAAGAATACATACCATTGGTACAAAAGCCAAAACAACAAACAAACAAAAAAAATAGCTGGACCACAAATATTTTCATCAATTGAAACATATATGCAAAGGAACTTGAGTCTTTGCATCTTAACAAGGTTGACTAATTGAGTTGGTATCCATTTTGTGGTTTGCATCATTTAATTTGTCTTCTTTAACATATAATTTTTTAATTCTTCTATTAAACATTTTTTTGGGCAAGTTTCGATAATTGTAATTGGGTAGTAAATTGGTTTAACCGAATAAACCGGGATATACTTTGGTTTTTCCAGTTTGGTTTCTGTTTGGTTGATATTTTTTGAGATTGGTTCCCTTGTATTTTTATAAAAGAATAAAATTTCAGTTTGGCTATTTTAATTTGGTTTGGACCGAACCAACTGTACACCCTACCTACCATACAAAAGGCAGTATACTAGATAAGGAAACATTTACTGCATCAAAAAGGATTTATGAAATCACAAACTTTTATATCTGACACATCTTGGTTCAGTTTGATCATAGTTTAGTGGGACGATCAATTCTCACAGAATTATTTGGAAACATACGGTGTATTGAATAAGACTTACCTGGGAATTTTCGCCATAGGATCCACTCTGGCGTGTGTTACTGTAAGATGATGTTGCTCCAGTTGAACTCAGTCTCCCTGGTACATCAATATCCTTTGTAGAATGAGTGCTAGTAGAAGCACCTTCAGACCCTGCAAAGCTTTTCCTCATCTTTCTCGCACCAGCAGAAGTAGAAACCCGCCAAACTTCCTGCAATTTTAATGTCATTATAGGAAACTGTTAATAATGTTTACCGATGTAAAAAAAAAACAAAGATCTGGGGACTTTTTGCATATAACCTGGCGCCTTTGTGAGTCTTGTTCTTCTTCAGGAAAGAAATAATCCCACATCATCCTATACATAGTTTCAGTCAAGTATATTTTCAAGGGAAATATTTCAACCTACAGGAATCAACATATAATAATTAACAGATGAACATCAAATAACAGCATAATTGTTTTTAGAAGTGTTGTTAAATTACATCCTCGGTTAATTTGGGTTGGTCAACTTAGCTAACGATGCCAGTATGTATTATCTATTGTATTCCTCAAAGCTGTCCTCTATTTGGTTTTAATGCAAGCTTGCAAGAATCAAAGAAAACAAACTTGCAAGAATCAAAGAAAAATATTAAGTACGAATATATAGACACTATATATAAGATTATCAATTTATAATATAGCCATATCATCTGATAAACCTGAAAAAGTTCAAGTGGTGAATGGCCATCCTTTGGAGCACCTTGCTTGGCATCAACACGAAGCATCACATTTCTGCCATCAATTGCCAGCATGAATGTAAATTAATTTAATAACAATTCATGCCAATACAAGGCTACTAAGTTAAATTTATTTAGCAACGGTAGTTATTATCTAGGTAGAGATCTTACTTTCCCCATTCAGGAGTTGGATTCCAGGCAGACAAGAGCATGTCAGATTTTGCATTTGGCAAACAATTCCGCACCACAAAGGATTTTGTGGTAAAACGTGCAACACCAATGTCTTTGTAATCTCGAACGAAATCATATATCTGAAATTCGTATACATTTATCACAATTCTGCTTGCAATGATATTCAAGTACTTTACAGTATGGCACATGGAGATGATAATTTAATCTGTGTAGCACAATTCAAATGAAGTTAGTAAAAATATGCATGGAAGAGACTTAAAAGAATAGTGCTGTAGCTTGCCTTCCTTTTTGAGACATTGGGGACAGTTCCCATTCACATTATAGAAATGTAACCATATTTATGTACTGACCATATCATTTATCTCAGTTTCGGCAAAAGTTTTCCCATCAGCAAGCATGCTCCACACCACCTTCTTGATGCACATTGAGATCCTCATTGCACAGGAGGGGCTCTTGTTCTTCTCTTTTTCCATGATGCGCACCTGGGCAGCTTTTTGTAGTGCCTTTCTCAAGGCAGAAGAAGCTGCTTTTCTTGACTTGCGGATGCTTACAAGCTCTTTCTTTAAGGCTTGCACCTGATCATTCAACAAGAAGATGAAGATATGATAAGTTAATTACTCCTAATTAAAATTACTATAACTGTAACTCTTTAATATTCACTATGGTAACCATAGTAATATCTCTAACGACTAACGAGCAATGTAATCAAGAATAAGCACTTTAAGTGAGTTTTTGTCTACTGGCAATTTGAACCAATCTACAGGCAAGTCAAGGAACATCCAGAGCCATCTTTTTGAAATAAATAAATTTAAATAAATACTAAATTATGATTGTGGTGGCGATGATGCTTGTTGTTGCTGATGCTGCTGTTAAACAATCTAGAGAGAATTCAAGTCATCGTAGAGCCAACTTTTCGAAAACATAACAAAAATAAAAATAGAAGTGGATAACAGTGATCGTGATGGTGGTTATGGTGGCTGTGCTTTTGATGGTGCTGCAGGGAGCAAGGTGAAGTCAAAGAAAATACTTCAGAGGTGAGCATTACTTAAAACACTTAGCTAGAAAATTTAGTATGAAAGAAACGGAAGCAGAAAGGGGATTAAAACGAGCTAAAATATTAGAAGGCTACTTAATTAAATAAGGACGTTTGGCGTATACTTGAGAACATGCTGACTAAAATTAGTACACAGCTTGCGGTTTTATAGAAGACCAAAAAGAAAAAATTGAAGACATATATATATATTCACGAGGGAAAAGATGAGATTTTCACGTTGGCTTTCTTAAGAAAACACTTAAACCAATGAACTCAAAAGGATATCTTTAAGTTTAATTATCTCAGAGTGTTCATTTTTCAAATTAAAGAGGTAGCACAGGTAACAAGTGGAAAGTTCACTTGGAGAGTTCAAACTTCAAACAACTATTCACATAACTAATTCAACGTAGAAAATTTATTCATAAGAGGTATATATGTACAAGGAAAAGTAGTGAGTTTCGAACCACGGTTCGGAAACATGCCTACTCTTGTTCCCTAGATGGTGGTGGAAGTGGAGGTGGTGGTGGTGGTTAACTAATCTAAAGGTGATTCAAATCTTTCCCTAGACCGATCAAAAAGTAGAGAAAAAAAGACTTACCAGCGCGGGCTTCCCACCAATGACCATCCACAAAGAACCTTCACTATCCCTCTCTGAACTTGTACATGTCTCAACTTGACTACCACCACCTTCACATAAGGTCCTTATGTCGTCAAGGAGCAGTTTCCTTTCTCTCTCCCTTTGCTCCAGGTTGATTCTCGCGAGCTCCACCTCTTCTACTCCATCTGGTACTACCTCGTCTGCCTCTTCTTCAACATCTTCATCATCTTCTGACAGATATACAAGGCTACTTTTCCGAGGCCTGTAAGAATGTTAGTAACAGATCATCAACAAATGAATGTGCGACACAAACATAGTAGACTAAATTAATGATATATTACTTGGGAAGTCTGGCAAATAAGAGATTGCTCAGTACATCCAGCATAACTTGGAACTGCCGAGATGTCATTGTTGCGGTGATGTTAGGTGAGTTGAATGAAAGCTCTTTCAGAGGCTTAACCTGTTTCAACATATTCAACCAAAATAAGTAATCATGACAGATAAATTTCAGACCACTATGCAGAATTGTATGTTTCTATGTCCAGGTTATATTTCTTTTAATGCCCAGTTTAGTTTCAAGGACAATGAGCCCAAGACTTGTAGATGCAATACCTTTAGTTCTGCAGTGCCACCTTTATGTCTCGTATAACGGAAGTACATCTGGCAAGGCATGAATACTTGTTCAAGCAATGCGCCAGTACGTTTCAGCTTGTCAGAGCCCCTAAGTATCTCGGGCAACCACTGGAGCCCTGCACCAGGGTCAACATCAGTAGGAGCAACATGTGCCTGAACATGTTCTAGCATGACTGAGAGCTCAGCTCGTTTCCATGTCATCTCTGGGTGGGACTCACGGATGGGTAAATTGGTTTCACCAAGTGCTTGTTCTATCATCTCATATCCAACATGTAGCACTGAGTGGAAGGATCGGGCTAAGATACGGCCACTGGCTGCAGCTAGTAGAAACCTACCCTGTATTACAAGGAATTAAGTAGCTTGTTGATAAGTTTGTTCAATACTAATGTTATTATTGATGTAGGAAGATTTTTAGAATTAAGCATACAAGAGCAAATTGATAGAGAAAGAATGTTGAAGGTTAACAGTAAATCACCACAATAAATGGACTCAATTAGGCCTTAAATCTAAGTAAACACAAACAATTTCAATAATCTCATGATCAAAGCATGCTAATTAGTAAATGAATCAAATGTTTTCTTTAATCACAAAGCAAATTATATACTTTGCCTTCAATTCGTTATTCTTCAGAGTTGACTTACATTAGCTTCTTCTGAGTGCAGGTTGAATTGCGGTTGAATAAAATTAACCATAAAATGTAGGGTCCCCTCCTCATCAGAGTCATCTATATGCCCGTGTCTCACTGGTAAATATGAAAAGAAAATTTTAAAATTGTAAAAGAACAAGAAACATAAAAAATCAAAATTTCTAGCTAACACCCTCATAGGAATGAAAATTGCAAAGGAGAAACAAGAAAACAATTTGGAAATTTTCTAACTTTTCTGAAATGAACGGAGAAGGAAGGCGACGTGATTTGTATTCAATGGGCGGGGGTTAAGGTCGTGTAGGGAAATCCATGCCAAAATGAAGGTATATGGTGAGAATTCACTTGCTACAGGTAAAATTACTCATATTGCCTCCTCATATGCTGACAAGTTAAGTTACAGAGAGATCAACTATGCCCCGCTCAGACTGTATATCTCATTGCTTTGTCTCCTTTAGTAGAAGGGACTTGTTTTTATTTTATTTTTCCAATTTTGCTGTTATTCTATCTATTTGCATCAGACCCTAATTAGGATTTAATGGCATCAAATGGCAAATTAGACAACATCATGGGGGGGTTTCAACAACAACAACAACCAAGCCTTTAGTCCAAAACAAGTTGGGGGGTTTTCAAAATGCATCAAATGAATTCTCTCACTAAATTTGTTGATCATGACAATTCAAATTCAAATGAACTCTATTCTATTATTTTCTACTGAATTGAAATGAACTCGTGTTAGATTTAATTCCTATCAGGGTGTGATCCATGACTTGGAGGATGTGTAATGCTAAAAGGTCAAGATCCATTACAATTTAGCATGTTGACGATCTTGACAATCATCATAAATAAAATAATTGAAATCCAACATTTAGGCAATGATCTCTATAAGACATATGTCAAGCAAATAAAACAATGATGAGATTCTGTGCATGCTTTTCCGTGCAGCAAATGGTTTGTATGTTTTCACTGGTCCGACTTCTACAACATTGATGTATTATCAAATGATACTTAGTTGCATGAAATTTTATAGGTAGGCTATTTGTCAATTTCAAAGTTCTTTTCGAATGATTTCAGAAAAAATTTCAAGATTGTCAAATATTGTCATTGTCAAGGAATCTCATCCCATATTAAAAGTTCTAGTCCAGGTTGAAATGAAGAGATGATGTTAAGAAAAGAGCATACCAGGTATATCGATTACCGATGAGCTACCTTTAGTAGCAGGAGGAGATGATGTGGACGCCACACTCTCAACCTGGGCCGCATTAAAAGGAACCCCTTGAGAGGTGGAAGCCACATTGCTATCATCTTGTGCAGTCTTTAAAGCATCGAGCGTCTGTTTTTCCTCCATGATCTTTCTCTGTGCATACTGTCGTGACGGAGAAGGCTTAGGTGACTCAAATGCCTTCGAGATTGCACCAACCCACGACCAAACCGCATCTCTGTTCTCTATGGTCCAGAGAAGCTTGAGTCCATAAACAAACACTCTCTGACAATTGTCAGCGATGACAACATTAAACCCATCATCATCACTTGGGTCAGATCTTGTATGGTCACTCTCACTGCCATTTTCAAACTCAGACCTCACATAGGTCATTTCAAGATTATTCCTCCTCCCAGCATCTTGCCATGCCAACAACCGCACTGGATCAGCTTTGGGGGTCTGTCTCCTAATAGTGAAGTAATCAGATGATAAAAGGAAGCCTTCATCCTTTTGTTTATCTGATAGGCTACTCATGTAACCACCCCTAATTGCCATGTTATCTTCAGGGGGAGATAAGCCAACATCTTCATTGAGGTACACTTTAGGCACATGGAGGTCAAGTCCACGGTAAACGAGGTCAAGAGGTTCACGCTTTGACTCAAAGGTATATTTATGTTTACCACGGCTGTAACAAAGCTCATATCTCAACTTTGACATTCTAAAGGTGAGGCCATTTGCCGGGTCGTCTTCTCCTAAAGGCACGTGCTTTATGCAGCAAGGGGTAGCATCAATGCGTAAGCAGAACTCGGTCATGACTTTATCTAGAGATAAATTACCAGATCGGGTTGCTCTGGGGATACCAAATCGAGGCCATCTAGAGAAAGAACGAAGCTTATGTGGTGGACTATAGTTCAGGCCCCACCATTTGAAAACCCATGCAAGATCATGACCGCCCAAATTCATAGTGGGAAATTCATGTATATTCAATTTTGGTGAACTATCATAAATGGTCTCAATGCCGTCAAAGAGAGGCTGCGGAGGCCGAAGGGAGAAGTGCCACCTAAGAGAGAGAGAGGTCGAACGAAATGGGTCAAATACCCTTTTCCTGGGTTCACCTTCAATGGGAAGTGCGTGCAAATAGTGGTTAAGAGGGTTGCCTGATTCACACTCCCAGTCCATAATTACATCGAGAGAGAAATTAGGAGAGTAGATGAAGGGTCTTGACACATCAGACAGGACCCTCAGACTACAGTTCTTCATCAAGCTCTGTAGGCTGCTAATGTTCATTTTAAATTCCTTTGCTGAAATGTCTACACGCCCATCTGTTTGAGTTATATCCATGTAATCTGAAATTATTTGGAGTTTGTCAAGGCGCTCATAAGGATTTGTGGTGGCAAGAATATTCCATTCAGTCTGGTTGAAGTAAAGCACAATTTTTCCATGAATGTAATATCTCATGTCGTCCCACCATGGCAAGCTCTTTTCTTTCTTAGGAGGGACGGGTTGGTCTTTTGAACCCCTAGTGCTGAGGTTGGTTTTACGCAGCGCAACTTGGAACGCGTAGCTGATGTCGGCAAAAGATGGCTCATACCCTACTCCAAATGAGATTTCACCTTTGTTGAAGTAGATTGGCAAGTTGGAGTACATTTTCACTGGCGGGGTCGTGCCACTAGCAGACCTTAGCATGCGCACCTTGTGCCATCTCCCAACGAATATTTCTTGGTATATTTGGGGCTGGAAGCATGTAGCCTGTAATCAAATAGTGATGAAGGAAAAAGATGAGCAGACGAACAACTTATGGTTAGATGGGAAAGAATACCATTGCATGGTAACTATTATGGGCACTTAAATTAACAAGCCTGAATCACCAAAGGACATCTTGATTCACTCGACTTTACTCAATTAACCCTCATTCTAACATGGGTGGATCACAGGTCGGAGCCACTCACATGGAGACTTGACAAATCGAGGTCAATTAGATGCTGTCAGTGGCATAGTTAAAATGTGTCCGGTGTGTGTGTCAGCATTTTGGAAAGATCTCTACTTAATTTACATATTTCAAAATATGAAGGCCTATTAAGCACTGATCCTGGGTTGGTGCAGGGGATTAGGAACTTTTTCTGGTTGTATTGCACTACAATGGGAGTTGATTCTGAGAAAAATAGTAGGTACATGGCAACTTTTACCAAAAGAAAATTCCTTATTTTCAACACAGCTCATCTTAGTACAAGCACCAAAAAAGTAAGAAAGAAAATACAAGTAGGAAACATAAACAACAACAGAGATGGTCGAACCAGTACCTGTACCATACTACTAAAAGATCAGACGTAGGACAATGGTTAGAATAAAGTAATATACCTGTTGAGCAAACACAATACGGCCTTGGCATTTCCCAGAAGTCCCAGCAAATAGAGGGAAAGTATAATCTCTCAATTGGAAAACTAAGGACCCAGCATTCACTGAAATGTCACTTCCATAAAATCTAGAGAAAGGAATATTTTTCTCTTGCGCTGCTGAGTCAAGCCCCTTGATGAAATCAACCATTTCACTATTCCCACCACTAATCCTCGTCAATTTCACATCCAACTCTGTCCCGCAAAGGGACAAAAGAGAAGCCCTCTGCAAGCTCGGCCTGAAACCCGCTTGATACCCTATGGAGCATGATTTACACCCAGACCCCTCAGAAAAGACCATTTTCTGACAAGCTGAATAGTATGACTGGAATGTCTTCTTGTGAACCTCTTCTTTCAATTTATCCACATCTGCCATGTCGAATGCTTCAGTCTCAGTTGGTCCAGTTCCATCACTGTTTCCTGAGCGGCTCCTGACCTCATCCAAGAACCTCAATCTGGCATCTGATTCACACATCGCCTTCCTCATAAGATGGTAATGCTCGTCCAGCCATCCCTGAATTGGCTCCTCTTCAATATATGCCGTGAGTTTACGAATCACAAACCGAACAGACCAAGGGTTGGAGGAACTAGACCCTGGTTTTTTCGGGTTTTGGGTCTTAGAAGGGTGTATAAGGCTAGTTTTAGCTGCAATTATCAGCTTCATACCTCGTACTGTATCCTCGATCGCGTCTTCGATTGCACGTAAAGGCAACCTGAATGGCATGCACACATAAACATCAAGCCCTTGAACAACCCAACCTCTTTTGCATGTCAGATCCGTCATTGAATTTGTCAAATCACCTTTTTCAGAGGGAATGCGGGAAACTTGTAGACGGGTACATCTCAAAACCCTAGCTTCATTGAAGCGGAGTACAAGCCCTTCCATTAGCAAACCTATCTTAGCATCTTCAGTGAAGATTGACTGCACATACAACTTTGCCCTGACTCCATCTGCCAGCTCAGCAGTTACATTCAAGATCTCAACATCCACGGCAATGATTGAATCCCCTTTACCAAGCGAGCTATCTTTGTCTAACCCAGTGGATTTAACCTCAGCTGATTCTGAGTTCATCTTGTTTTCTGAAACTTTGGGGTTCATATTACGTAACATAGACTTAAAGCGGGCAAAAGACTCATAAAGTGCTAAGTACACATCAACGTCCCACTGCACGGCTATGTCAGTGGCACTGAAAAACATGCACATTGCAAAATCAGCCATTCTGCCTGACCGTTTAATGACCTTTGCATTTTGTAAATCAAACAAAGTGACCTTAACACTAGGTTTGTTCGCCTCAGGGTACTCTTCAAATACAGATTTTGCCCTTTGTAGCTCAATTTGTGTCGACTCTTGCTCCTTGTCTAAGCACGCAGTTAGATGGGATACAACAAGAGAAGTACAGAATTTCATGCTCTTGCAATAACCCAAGTCAGATGATATGCTTGCCTTGCGTGGGGTTCCATCAGCAGAGACACTTATTATTACCTCGCCACCTTGAGATCCAAAATTAACTCGCTTCGGATCTGCAATTGTTGTTTCTAGAACACTCGTCTCACCAGCATAACTAATTGAACACTTCTCCATATTCAATTTGAAAATCTTTGTCCCTCTCGGCTTCTTCTTAGTTGAGCTCTTTCCAGCAGATTTTTTGACAGAAGAGGATAGGCTTTTAAACAGAGTTTTGAAGGATAGCAAATTTAAGAGAAGCGACTCAATGTGCTTCGAACCAAATTGGACCACCATCCCACTGATGTCAACAGAGAAAATAAGGGCCCCGGGGCTCAAATCAGGATTTTCTTGCATTTCAGCTTCATGATAGCCCCAATCAAAACTTAGGCGGGATATGTTCAAAAGGGAACCTGAGTAGGCATCAACACCAAAAACATTTTCCTTCACGAATTCACGGTACTCATCTTCCATGTGAAGCTGTATCTCGCCGAGTTCTGTGTTAACCTGAACTCCCTTGCTTGCAATGTTGTTTGCAAACAAATGAGAGGATTGAGAGCAACCCTGTATGTAAATAAATGAACAAACATAAAAATAATTGGTCATTCAGTTGGGAGACAAAAGGTATGCTTTTTAGAAAATAGCTTCATTGTATATCAAAATTTCTCAGGTGACTATGGCTTGCAGTTTAAGTAACTGAATCGCGTCATAGGCTTCACAATAGTAATTAATTCTTACTCATCTGAAAAGCCTAGAAAAACATGATAAGGTACCAGAATTTTTCCTTTTGTACTTTTGTACTATTCATTCTGGTATCAGGCACCACAATGGACATGCTATAATAGCTAATAATTAATTTTTATGTGCCAAGGGACATGTCGCAACTTAAATTGTTAATTTGTTATGTACCTCGCAGTTTATCTTATTGTAATATAGCAATGTTACTTTACTTTCAAACAGGAGCAAATACTATTAAAAAGTTGAATAAAACCAGTATGTATAATTAAACTCGTGAAAAGAAAAATAAAATTTAGCTTGATTCTTCAAGGGAACTAACATGGTACAGGACGATCCCATTAAGGCTGTAAAACATAATAGTCATTTCAGGAGCAGACAAGATACAAGTCCACATGACAGCTTTGATTCCATTTTCTTTGGGCGACTCCGTATGAGAACTCTGCTTGGCAAGGTTCATTCCCTTCTTTGATCTTGACATGTAAAGATGCATCCATGGCATCAATCGGCTCACATCAAGGTTACACTGGGTCCCTCCGAGCTTGGCATCGATCTCAGCTCTAACAGGTATATCGGACTACAAAAGTGAGATTAAAAAAAAATTACCATCTGACAGTGGACTCAGCACCAAGTAGTAATACAACAATTTTATTGCTTGTTCTCTTGTCAAAGAATTTTGTCTGTATGCATCAATTAAGATATGGTATTGTAATTAACATTTTAGTGCTAATATGTAACACTTGCGAGCACCGGGAACTAAGCTGATTAGAAAAGAACTTACTTCAACAGGAACATCAATTGAAGCTACAGTTGTGACTTTGAGAATTTCCAGGAAAGAAGTACCACCCCCTCTTACCAACTGTAATATGAAGAAAACAAACTATCAGTCAAAAAAAAAATATCTTGATAATTCAGATAAAAAGAAGAAAAAAAGAAGAGTATATTATTACATGAATTTCACTCAAATCCAATTGAACATCAAAATGTGAGGTTGCCTCTCCTGTCTCATCATGGGAAGGGAGCTTGACACTGCTAAGCTGGATTCCAGTAATGTTGTTTTCTATTGTGATCCTTTCACCCAAATGCATGAACTTTGCATCAAGCTTTGGCACACTGAAGCTAACCTTCCAAAATAACATATACTGAATTTGTTAACTGAAAATAGACCATCTATTATTAAAAAAAATTGTAAATGATCAAATTAGGTAACAGACCTTTTCTGGTAATGCATACACTTGCTTTTTTATTGCTGAAAGTACATTACTCTTCCCAGACTTCCTAGCACTTGTAGCTTCTGGGATGTCAGTGTTTTTGTCAGCATTAGCACTAGACTTCGAGAAAAGACTTTCGTCAAGATTTACAATGACATCTCCGCATGTCAGATCCAGATTTTTTATCCTGACACCTTTTTCCCTGTTAAAATTATGCAAAGCTAACTTCAGAATCAGAATTACCTACCTGTGAACTAAGGAAAACTTCTGGACATAATAAACGTTCCAGAAAAAGAACAGAATACCAGATTTTAGGCATCATGGCACCTAATCTGGTACAGGTTTGACCATGTTTGAAATGTTATCTTGTCTATCTTGGTTGTTTGCTATTAGAATGTACTTGAGAGCACATTCAGCAACAGTTGAAAAATTGACGGTTAATTAGAGCAGAATTGTACATTTGTGCCAGTAAAAACTGCAACCTTGTAAAACCAATTGTACATCTTCAGAACTTACTTCTCGTGGCCAAAATTGCATGTAACCATCACATCATCACAGACAAACGGAGCAGGGCTCTTTTCAGACACCAATGGGAATGCCTGATCTGACTGGGAGCAGTCAGGTTGGTTATGGCACACAGGATCCGTTCCAAATCCATAATCGCCAAATTGTAGAGATAGGGGCACAAGGTGCAACTTAACCTCTAGACTCTGGTTGGGCCCAGCAATCTTGAAGATGTCAAGCTTCAGTTCTTTGACTTCGATACCAGCCTTTGGTACCTACATGTAGATCCTTGTAAGTCCATATTATAGTGCAATTGGTGCAACTGTACCATCATGCTTTTCTTTTTCTTGTTCTTATTAGCTAACATAGGATTTTGCGATGACACCCGATTCATTCATATACTCATCCATTTGAACTCAACCCAACTGGTACTGAGTACAGTGATGAAAATGCTTTGAAGACCCAAATTACAGGAACCAGAATGTAGATAATAAAAAAATAATAATATGGTCTTCCCGGTACTGTGTCACCAACCCATTCTGACCAGATTATTACAGCGCCAAAATAAAAAACCGCACACGTTGGACACGAATCCTACATAAATTAACCTAACTTTTCCTGCTTGAAAGGACTTAAAAGACAAAAATAGATATCATTAATGTCGGTCATTAAGAATACCTTGACAACTAAATCCGTAACCCAAACAGACAAAAACCTCGCCGCACTCGTAATAACAAACCATTTCCCTTTCCCAGTGGACCTTGACTTGCGTGATTTTGCAGTCTTCTTGCTCTGCCCAGAAGGCCGCATTACAAGCTCTATGTCAGATATTAGCAGCTGCAATTTTGGTTCTTTAGAAATTACACTGACCCCAAGCTTAACCAGTGACTTGCGAAAGCTTAGTTTGATCTCGCCAACAGAGGCTGATTCAATAGAACCCTGGAATTGGAGAAGAAGCACGAGATTAAATGATACAGTGGTAAAGTTGAACCCTAATTTCTGGTCTTAATGCAAATAGCAGCATCATTTCTCATTTACGAAATAATTTGGCATACTTGATAATAACAGTTAACCAGTTGACCAATTTGACGAAAAGACGTCTCAAAGATGCTTTTCAGAACAAAAATCTATTAAATATGACAAGTTTGCCCCTGCTTCAATAAAGTTTTTATTTCCTAAATCCAAACTAAAACAAAATATAACATTACCAAGAGTATTTACATGTTCAAATTGGAGAGTGTTTGAAATTGGTCATGGAGCAATTATTGAGTTCAGATACATGAGTCCAGGGCAAATGGTTAACTTGTTTGGTATATAAAACAGGTTCCGAAGACTAGGGGTTAAATGCAAACTCAATTGCTGTTGCAATCTTATTGGCAAATGCAATGTTATCTACAACGTAATCGAGGGGAAAGGTTAAATAGTGTCACGGAGGAACACTACCTTTCCAAACTTTATATGAACATCTCTCAAGCAATTGAATCCAGCAACACGGAAATTGACAGAGGCACTCATTACACGGCTGAGAAACCAAGCCAACATGCGGGAAGCGAACCTGCCAATAATGTTTAAATCTAATTTTACATCAATGCAGTTCTCTTTTAGTAAGTTTCTTTACTAATTGCTTATTCAGAAGGAATAAAATGATAAATCAATGGATCATAGATGCAACATGTAGTGTTCCCATGGACCACTACAAAGGAGTGGGTACTCCTGAAGTATCATATTCGCTGCTTTTTTTTCAGTTTGATTATAATTATCTGGATTTTTAAGACCAAATTAGAGCTTAATTGAGACTATAATAATAAGTTTTGCAGAAATTTCAGTCAATGACTAAGTGATCGACAGAACCTAAGACCTAAACAGAGCACATTTTAATAGCTCAACTAAATTGAATGACCTAGCAGTCAAATGCATTGCTGCAACATAGAACCATCTCACTTCAGTCCTGAATTAACCCCTAAGCTCACTAGAACAATCATGAATCTTACTAAAATATCAGATTCATGGAGAGATCTTACGTGAACACGACCCATCCGACGGCTGAAGCCACCAGGAAAACCGAGAAGAACTTCACCGGCGAGGAGGCCATCTCGCCCGCGTACGGATCCACGGCGGTGCCACGCCGGATCTACTCAGACCCGACCAGGAATCTCAGGATCCGCTGTACCATCCAGTATCATGCCATAAGGATGGAGGATCTAGGATCCATCTAGCTTGATCTAGCGCTTGCGAGAGAACGAAAAGGATTAAGCGTGGAAAGGAAAAGTGTGGGTTACAGTTGAGTCTGTGTGAAGCACAGCTTGAGAGTTGAGACTGCCTCCTTTGTGATTGGGTGACGCTATACTCAGGGCAAAAATTACAATTTTGAGTGCACTGACAAATTTTTTTAATTTATACCGAATTTGTCCTTTATTTAAAATTTTCATCTAAACAAGACAATACATTTTTAAAGAAAGTATTTAATACACAGCTAATTCGTGTATCTTTATGGTAAGTACTATAAGTCTGGTAATTTTCTATCGCTCTTTACATTTTAGCATTTGGTAAGATTAGTTTTTTTTTTTTTTGTGAAATTTTCAAACTTAACTTAATTTCTAGAATGATTATTGCGTTGAAAATATGTAGTATGGTATTGTAAAAAATGAAAATTTTGAAATGAAATTGGGTGATTAAACAAGTTGTCACAAGAAAATGTTAGGCTCCAAACTTCACTAGCTAATTTATCAAGTTTTTTATTTTTAAATTTCACGAGAAATGATTGGCTCATTAAAATTCATCTTACGATGGAGTATAAAAAATATATTGAGACAGTTAAAAATAATTTGAATTGATAAAACTCGTATGAGATGATAAATCAACAAATGTTTTGATTACAAAGCCCTTTAAATTTAACCAAAAAAATGAGAAAAAAATAGCAATAAAAATGCTATTGAAATCAATAGGCAAACACAAAAGAGATCATTTCTTGTGAAATTTAAAAATAAAAAAATTGATAAAATAAATTAGTGAAGTTTGGAGTCTAACATTTTTTGTGACAACTTGTTTAATCACTCAATTTTATTTCCAAAATATTATTTTTTTACAATACCATACTACAAATTTTGAACGAAGATAATCATTCTAAAAATAAAATTAAGTTTGTAAATTTCACAAAAAAAAACTAATCTTACCAAATGCTAAAATGTGAAAAGCGATGGAAATTACTTTAAAGATGCACAAATTAGTTTTGTATTAATACCTTCTTAAAAAGGTGTTTGTCTTGTTTAAATGAAAATTTTAAGTGAAGGGCAAATTCGGTATAAAATAAAAAGATTTGTCTGTGCACTCCGAATTGTGATTTGTGCCCCGAGTATAGCGTCACCCTTTGTGCCGTGATTTTTATTTTTACCCCAAAAAAAAAATATTTTAATAAAAATAACCAGGTTTTTAAAATATTTTTATTTTTACCCAAACCGCTAGGATTCCTAGCGTTCGGAAATTTTAATTCGGACCTAACCCGCACCCGTGACTTTCTTTCTCCTTCTCTGTGTCTCTTCTCCGCCAAAAACAAAACGAAAAAAGAAAAGAAAGGAGGCTCCGCCAGAGAGAAGGAAAAAAGGAAAAAAGGGAAAAAGAAGAGAAGGCTGCCGCAGCCTCCGCCCCTCCGCCTCTCCGCCAGATCCGTGTCGCCTCTCCGCCAGAAAAAAGGAAAAAAGAAGAGAAGGCTGCGCGCCTCCGCCCCTCCGCCTCGCCGCCACTCCGCCTAGCCGTCCCTCCGCCTCTTCACCGCCGGTCGTCGATTCATTGTAAATTTCTCAATTTGTACTTAAATTTTCGCGCAGGGGCATTTTTATTGGGCTTTGAGATTCGTGCCAAGTTAAAAAAACGGTCCAGATCTAGTAATTCTAAAAGATTTCTTATTACATTACCGGGGAGGATCTGAATTCATCTATATGAGTCATGGAAATTAAATCTGCTGTTATTCTGAATTCATCTATAAGGGGAGGATCTGAATTCATCTATAAGATTGGATTAATTTAGATTGGTCTGTGTAATTTAGATTGGAAATTAAATCTATAAGATTGGAAATTAAATCTGTAATTTAGATTGGTCTGTGTAATTCATCTATAAGATTGGAAATTAAATCTGCTGTTTTCTGTGTAATTTAGATTGGATTATATTGTAATTTAGATTGGATTATTAGTTTAGATTGGTCTAATTTAAATTGGGGGAATTTTTGTGTACTGCCTACGGGCTTGAAACATGCAAAAAAAAAAAAAAATTTAGATTGTAATTTAGATTGGATTTAGATTGGATTATTAGTTTATTTTCCTATTGTAATTTAGATTGTAATTTAGATTGGATTTTCTGTGTATATGCCTGCCAAATATATATTGATCTAATTTAGATTGGATTATTAGTTTATTTTGCTATATTGTAATTGCATTTATAATTTTGTTTGTTTGCTTGTGTTTAAATTATTAATTTATGTGGCATGCAAATTTAAGTTATATTAAGTTATTTTTGTTTTCATGCAATTTACATGTCAATTGGGATTAATTCGTTTATGTGTTCACTTATGTTTTATAAATATTTTAGATTAATTCATTCTTGTTATATTAATTTATGTATAAAGGATTCTTTACATATTAGTGATTCAAAGAAGTTAGAATTGCATATTAATTTGCTTAGTTAAAATAAAGTTAGAATTGTATATTCTCTTAATGAAACGGACTGGATTCAAAATAGAAAACATGCAAATAATTATATTTTTAAAGTCTAAACTTAGGAAACACATAAATTAAAATAAAGCTCAATTTTGTCTTAGTTAAAATTTAATCTATTAGTGTTATCATTCCTCATCAAGGTTCTAAATAGCGATTATAGCGGCATAGCGGGGAGACAAAAAAAAAAGCTATTGCGAATAGCGTAGCTATAGCGAAAGCTATCATACATAGCGTTTTTTTCTTTTTAAAATTTATATTCTATATTTCTACTAATTATCAACATTATCAATATTAGAAAATTGGAGTAACAATCAAATGATAACTAATCTAAGTCTATATTTTTTTCAATTATGCAAATAAGAAGAAAAAAAAGATCTACAAGATAACATTATTTAATAGTTCATACTTGATAGTATTACAGATTATAATAGACAAAGAACAATTAATTTTACAAGTGAAATGAAGTAAGTATACTTATTTGAACATTTTATATATTATAATAATCAAAATTAGCTTTCAATTGAAACGAACGGCAATATTTTACAAGTGAATACTAGACAAAGAGCAAGCAAAAGAAATAATTAATATTTGAATATTTTCTGATATAGAATAAGAGACTAAATCACAAATAAGAACATAAGCACATAGTTTGGTTTAGAATACTTATCATAGCAGACCATGTAGCATCATAAATAAGAACAAAAGCTCATGTAGCATAGCGGTAGCAATAGCGCGTAGCGCATAGCGGTAATAGCGGTCAGCTATTACAACTATAGCGGTCGTAGCTGAATTAGCGCACTTTTATCTTATAGCTTAGCTTTTATGGTCCAAAAAAGCTATAGCGTAGCTATAGCGCTCCTATAGCTAGCTATTTAGAATGCTGTTCCTCATCATCCCCGTATCATTACCTACAAATAACTATAATGGTCACGTACGGTTTTTTTTTTAATTTTAATTCTTTCTAGACACAAAATTATATGCGTACATTAGATTTTAGATTAATTGAATTAGTTTATCGTTAATTAGATGCCAAGAGAAGTAATTGACATTGTTGAATAACAAAATTTGAATACATTTTCTATAATTACTTTCAATTGGTGCGTCTTCACTAAACACGAGAATAAATAATTAAAATATTTACAAATATATATGTTGTTCATAATCTTCATAATTCACAAATATAATATATTTTATTAGTTGATTAGAGTAGCAAAAGAAACAATAATTGATAAAACTCAAAATTTATTTACTTAAATATTAAATTCGATCAAGTTGCTTTCATGTTACTTTATTTTTTTTTGAATAATATTGATTTGATTCTATTTGAAAGAAATGGAGAATTTGAGAAGATATTGGAGGCTTTCCTTTATTAGAATAATAGGGATATTTAATAGTAAGGTTGTACTTTGGATTTTTAATCGGTAAAATTGGATATATTTATTATTTCATTAAAAATCAATTAATATAGATTTATTAATTCAAGAATTGATTTTCCTTTAAAATGAAATATACTCGCAACAATTTGTATCATCTATATGTATCATCAAATTTGTGTGATTAAACAAATTATACTCGCAACAAATAAATGAGTTATTTTTGCTGGTTGTATATTTGAAAGTTTATTTTGCATTAATTTGTATGAAATGAAATTAGTTTGCATTAACTGATTTCATACATTTCTAATGGAAACCTTATCTTTAAAAAAAATACAAATTTTTAAAAATATTAGCGTATTAGCGTATTTTTGCATATTAGCGTATTAGCGTATTTTAACATCAACTCCATAGTCATCTTTTTGCATATTAGCGTATTTTAGCATATTTTTACCGCAATTAGCATATTTTAGCCAATTGTAGCATGTTTAACCTTTTTTTTAACGCAGGATGGCTAGGGGACGGCCTAGGAGACCACCCGCAGCCGACCCGGTTGATGAGCCCATTCCCACTGACAGCAAGGATCATTTCAGTCCTTTATTATGGATGCCTCACGGTGAGCACCGAGTCTCAGATGCATCTAAAGAGGTACTTGATTACTTTTTTTTTTTAAAGTTTGGATTTTGTTGAATTTTTGTATTTTTAGGTTTTCATGTTGTTCACTTTTTTGAACGCAGAGTGAGGCAATTATAAATGCCAGGGGTCGGTATCCGGACATGCAGTACTTCCCGATGATGGAGGTGTATCTGCAAAAATTGGGGGTGCAGCATTTGGTCGATATTCTACAGTCGGAGGCTAAGTCCATCAACGCGTCCCTGATTGCAGGACTAGTGGAGCGATGGCGCCCCGAGACGCACACGTTCCACTTACCTTTTGGAGAGATGACAGTGACTCTCCAGGACGTTAGTGCTCTATGGGGTTTGCCTATCCAGGGCGTGCCCGTTGGTGGCATATCTGACCCCACAGATCCAGATGACACGACGATTAATTACATGCTCGCTGAGTTGTTGGGAGCGGAGCCAGATATACGCAGCAACGGGGGGAAGTCCAAGTACTGTCTGGACAAGGCGAAGCTGCGAGCTATGTTTGCGAGAGGTATAGGTAGCGATTCCACTCCGATCGAGATTCAGAGGTACTCATACAAACTATTTGTATTACATTTATTTTGTACTCTGTTTCATGCGGAAAAATGAGTTGCTCTATAATTTTGATATTACAGATACACACGGGGATTCGTGATGGACCTATTTGGTTCTGTCATGTTTGCTGATGCTAGTGGTAATACCATCCCGATGATGTATCTACAGCTGCTGCGAGACCTTCAGCCGTCGAGCTGCAGGTACAACTGGGGTGGGGCTGTCCTAGCACATCTCTACTCCAACTTGTGCCACGGTTGCAAGGTCAGTATGCTATTTATGTCTTATTTTAATTACCTATCTTGTCATGCACTTGTTGTATTATTTTAATTATTTAACTTGTCACTGACGGCTGGTATTCTTCAAAATATAGCGGAAAACTAAGCAAATCTACGGGCCAATGCTTCTTCTGCAGCATTGGTCGTGGTCACGGCTACCGGTGGGGGTACCTCAGCCGAACGAGGATCCATGGGGAGAGCCCGAAAATGGAAATCGACTGGCATTCGGCATGAAATGGTACGGACATCACTTGTACAAGGACAACCCTCACGGGAAGACAGCAGGTATCAGGACGGTCCGATCTCAGATTCAGAGTCTGGGTGAGACGCAGGTGCGCTGGACTCCGTACCATGGGCTATACACTGAGGGGAGGCTGCCGCAGATTGTAGAGGATGATCAGGAGATGCGGCTCTACAGGGGACCGCTGGTGTGCTTCTGGATAGTGGAGCACCACTGGCCAGACCGGGTGCTCCGCCAGTTTCATTTTCCTCCACTCATCCCCGTAGATCCAGACGTCCCGAGATCTGTGATCATGAGGCTACACGGGTAAGTTATGTTCTTTTTAGCATTTTTGTACTTAACATTAGTTCTTGTCTTTAAATTGCAACTGACATATGAATTACAGGATAACACACGGTAATCACTGGGATAGAGATTGGAGTGATTATCACTCGGAGTACTATATCAAGGCGGGCAATATGAGTGCCAACTTATGGCAGATGCCGGATATTGGTACGATGCAGTTCCAGGGAGATCCCCTATTGAGATATCAAGCTTGGTACCTGCGGGTCGACATGGCTTCGGTGTATATAGAGGGAGATTACGGTGAGTTTCTCCGCTCACAGATATTTGAAGACGATAGTTATACCCCTACTGGCTGGAAAGGTGCTTGCCAGGTAATGCATCTAAAACAACACATTTTTATGCGTTATGAACATTTTATCATAACCTTTATTTTTTCTAACGTTTTTTTTATAGCTGCTGTTAGCGCTTATAGGTGCCGGGCGTTCAATCGTTTGTCTTGGAAAACGTGGCTACAGAACGTTCGGGCACGCGATGTTGAACTTGGTTGCCTCATGCATTACGGACGCCGGCCAGGAGGCAAAGCTGGTCACTATGTTACGAGACGCCGGAGAGAATATTGATTGGCGCGCAGTACAGCCGGACGAGCCTGACGCGCCACCTGTTATGACCAGTGAGATGCCACCGGAGCCATCAGAGCAGCCAGAGTGGGATTATCATCGTTGGGTACTGCACATGGCCGGTTGGCACGCCTACCGTGACGAGCACGGTCGTCCAGTTCTTCCCGCGGTATGTGATTCTTTATTTTATTTATGCTTTTACTGTAAGTAAAGATAGTTAAAATTTACTAAATTTTTGGTATCCTTGCAGGGTCCTGCATACATGCCGACACAGCCTGAGCATCATGAGTCTCCAGAGATCCAGTCTGTGCAGGATGACAGGATTAGTTTTAGCCTTGCAGACTTTACTCCAGCTGATCAGTGGGATACAGCCGCCTCCCCGCCACCGCGTCAGCCGTATTCAGAGATGGCTCACGATTGGGAGGCCTCTGGTAGCCGGACTCAGGCTGATTATGACTCACAGTTTGTGGGATCCATATTCCATACTCCCACGCCACCGCCAGCTACCCATGTGGCCTCGGATCCATGGGATACAGCACTTACGATGAGCAGGCAGGACAGCCTCGAGGATCATATTACACCAGCTCGCGCTGCGCAGGCAGGACAGCCTCAGTGGGAGGATTGGCATGAGCGCATATTCAGTAGAGAGAACAGGGGTATACCACCTCACCGATTCTCCCCTTCGCAGTACGATGGATAGAGGGTATATTTTATTATGTTTTAGTTTAGTTGTGCTATGTTATGTTTTATTATATTTTATTATATTTTATTTTAGTTGTGCTATGTTATGTTTTATGATGGTAGTGTAGTGTAGTGTAGTTTAGTTTGGTAGTTTTAGTTTAGTTGTGCTATGTTATATTTTATTATGTTTTACTTTAGTTTTGTAGTTTGTTCTTTTAGTGTAGTGTAGTTTCTATTTCGTTTTATTATGTTGTATTTTTTTAGTGTAGTTTATTTTAGTTTCGTTATGTTTCATACAACAAAAAGAAATAACATCCAAAAATGATCATACAACATCCAGAAATAACATCCAAAATATAAAATACAAACTTATATCTGCTTCAAACGATCATACAACATACTATTTCGTCTTACCGGTCTTGAACGTACATGGAACAAAATCTCCGGATGCTCATAGTGGGGTCTTCCTTAATGCCGCTCTCGATGAGGTCTGCGATAATTGATGCCGTGAGTTGTGCATGGTCCGACCTTTCAAACTCAGATTCGAATGTGTGAGGCGTGTCTTGCTCAGTTATCATCCATGTATCTCCGGCATTTGTTGCTCTTGCCTTCAGTTTGAAACGACAACCCGAAGTGCTGCATCTAATTTCCAGCCGGGATGTGTCACTTCTCTTCGTATATATCTCCTTGTTCTTGTCAACATGGTACTCTCTGATCTTTTTTCGTCAGTTGCTTTTTACTTACGAAGTATTGGCATTTTGCGAGCTCACTCCTGTACTCAACCCGACGACCATAGTAAGAAATATCTGCTTCTCGGAAAGCAGATGTGTCATTGAAGTTTACAAAAGGGTGAGTCTCAGAGCGGCCACCCAACGGCATATTCTCTCTATTCTGCCTCACAGTGGGCTGTGTGTATTCTTCTTCTTCATCTTCTTCATCTTCTTCATCTCCTTCATCATTAATGTCACATTCTTCTTCCCCCAATTCATCCCCAGTTTGCAGATTCTCCTCATGTATCTCGTTTATAAATTCAAATTCCGACTCGTTTGGATCTTCCTGTACCGGTGGCGGTCTGGGGTGAGGATTTGGTTCAGGCCCAGGTAAGGATGAAGGACCGTCATACATGGATATAGGTGGGATAAAAGCTGGAGATTGGGGTGAATTATTGTATATTTCTTGTTCCGGTTCTGCTACAGGCATTACAATAAAAGGAGTGTGTGGTTCATTATCTTCTTGATAATGTTGGGCAGCCGAATTTTGGCCTGAACTTCCGGCCCCTGACTCTTCGCGAATTCTGCGTGCAAAAACTTCCAATAATGATTCGCCAGACCTCAAAACCTGCGCTATTAGACCTCTCAATGCCCCGTTATCTCCCAGTGTGATTTTGACATACTTTCCTGCGTGGACCATTCGGGACTGAATTTGTAATTGGCAACGATTCCTATTGTAGCCGCTCGCTTCATAAATAAGCGATTGCAGCTGCTCAAATGAGAAATTTTCATCAACCCAATACGTATTTGCTGCAGGTTTGGAGTAACGTACTCCATACTGGTCAGTTATGAACTTTCCTCCAAAATGTATTGAAATTGCAATAGACATGGCCAATAAACTACATTCATAAATAACAAATATTTGGTCAGTTTACTGATTTCAATTGTGAACAGTTGTGAATAGTCGTATATGAACAGTAGTGAACAGTAAATACGTATGTGAACAGTAAATGTGAACAGTAAATACGTATGTGAACATTATTGTACAGTAAATACGTATGTGAACAGTAAATACGTATGTAAACAGTATTGTACAGTATGTGAACAGTAAATACGTATGTGAACAGTATTGTACAGTAAATACGTATGTAATTAACAGTAAATACGTATGTAAAAAAAATTACCTGACGACTTCTCCGTCTCCTCCTCCTCCTCTTCCTTCAGCTCCCCTCCCTTCCTCTCCCTCTTCCTCTTCCTTCCTCTCCCTCTTCCTTCCTCTCCAAGCTCTTCCTTCTTCTCACTCTTTTTTTTTTCACTTCTTCTCTCTCCACGCAGCAGTTATATAAGTTTTCAAAAAAAAAAACAGAGATTCGGAACGCTAGGAATCCTAGCGGTTTGGGTAAAAATAAAAATATTTTAAAAACCTGGTTATTTTTATTAAAATATATTTTTTTTTGGGTAAAAATAAAAATCACGGCCCTTTGTGATTCGAGTGAAATTGTTTCTTTTTATTTAATTTCTTTTATCGGATTGAAAGAGGCGAGTTGGTTACTTGGTTTCCTCTAAAAGTCTAAACCGTTCTCTTTTACATCGGACACTACACTACAGTACTGATAATGACCGCTTACCCGATTCTATTGTCATTTAACCCGAGACACGTCCTACTAAATCTGGACCATCTTATGTTGAAAGGACGGTAGAGATCTTTTTTGACACCATCCAATATAAATCGGGAAATTGGACAGGAGCGGAGACTCGAAGAGCCCTAGAGAGTAGAGAGGACACCTATGGAAAGTCAAAAGACAACTGTAGATCTCTGTGACAAACCGTATGCATCTTCCATGTAACGAGTCAAAATGTGCCTCAAGACTTGTAACTTCTGATTTGTTTATTTTTTACTGTGTGATCTGGCTGACCGGTTTTTCTTAATAACGAAATAAAAATAAATTCATAATAACGAAATTCTCATATTCGCAAAAATAGCACAGACGCTGCAGTCTGCATTTTAGAATCTCTCGACCCGCCTGATATTACTTTCGAGAACTAAAGCCGCCTTGCAAAGAATTTTTAATTATTATAAATTATGATAATTATTCACTAATAATTCTGAAAATTTATTTGCCGAAGCATTACACTTTTTACTATACAAAAAGATTCAATTACTAAAAATTCAGAAATTTAATATTAATATTTACTGTTTTATTTATAAAAACAGATGGCGTAATCTCCATTCTTGTATTAAGCACGTAAATGTCCTGATCTGCCAATGACTGTGATTAAAATATTCAGATTGAATATCAGCCCTCCAATCAAATTAATCTGCCTTTTCTGATTCTATGCATCCATTTTATACTTTTTACGTGTAGAAGTCCAAATTTAATTAGACACGTACTCGCCACATGCAAATTGTATTATGTTTCTGATTGGTCCTTATTTCTTTTTATTTTTTAAATGTCATTTAAGAAATTTTTTAATTGATTGATAATTGACTGGTTGTGTCTTCATTTCTTACTATTTTTTTATCTATTGTCATTTTGTACGAGATTTTTTTATGAAAATATATTAAAAAGATAAAAAAAAAATATATGTCATTTAGAATGTTATTTACATATATGTGTGTGTGTGTATCATTTAATATGTCATTTAAGGAATGTTAATTGTTATTTAGTCTGAATTTTTTATGAAAATATGTCATTTTATGAATTTGTTTCGTTCTCTTATAATATGTTCCCGTTGCAACGCACGGACACGATACTAGTAAGATTTTATTTATGTATAAATTTCGGCAATTTAATTGTGCCACGACAGAGTTACGTTTTGCAATTAAATTTTAATATTTTAAATTATTATTTGATAAAACTTATTATATGTCACACACCCGATCCGGAGATGCAACAATTCTACCGCATCTATTTACCATTCAATATACATAACACAAGGCACGGATCTTTTGTATGCACTGCCAATATCATCCATTATTTTTGCCACTCACCTTGTCAGATAACATAACCCAAAAACATACCGTTCAACATGCTCTCTATATTAGAATGTGCTTAAAGATCAAATTTTTAATTTTTAATTTTTTTACTATTTATTAAGATGGGTACAAAATTCAATGGTTTGAAAACAACAGTTTTGTAAAATACATAATAAATAGTAAATAAATTAAAAAAATATATAAAATTTGATCTCCAAGCACATTTTAATATAGAGATCATGTTAAACAGTTTAAATCAACTGTTGGGATTTAAAAAAAACATGTTGTAAGATATTGTAACCGTAGAATATTGTAAGTGGATTGCTCCTCTAAACAATATAATTATGCCCCATGCTAGCATGTTTCTGTCTATTCATATATTTCAGAAAATAGAGGTTGTATCTCAAATTATGTCAATAGACTTTCTCTAAATATAATCATGTAGATGCTTATAAAGTTTTTTGTGTTGAATAAAAAATATACACTAATTAAAATATTACGCACACAAATATGCTAAAATGGTTCGAGCCTTTCTCACAGTTTTACAGTTTCTGCGAAACTTTCAAAACAAAAATATACTAAAATATGCTAAAATACATTTATTATACATTGCGTACTACAATCACTTGTTTAAACAATAGCAGTCACATTTCAAGTCAAATAATAAAAAAAATTCCATGCATACTCTAATTGTAGCAATTACACTCTCGTAAATTATTTTCATGCTAAATCAAAACTACTAGAATACTTTTTTTAACACTTTTCGTGCATCTATTCGTATATTTAATTAATTCGGACCACATTTGAAATCATATGGTAACTAAAACTGTAAAATATGCACTACATGTTGTCATATACACGCACATAAATGTTTTTACATTAAATCAAAATGGTAAAATTATTATTTTGGGCACAAATATGCTAGAATAAAATTAGCACTCACGTGTGTATATACATGTTTTTTTTATAAATTAAAATCACTATCAAATATATCCTCTATATATTATCATGGATATGATAATAATTTTTTTCTCTAAATTAAAAAAATAATTCTCTTCTTCCAATATTGTTGTAAGTTGTAACCAAGTTTTATTAAAAGCAATATTTTCTTACATTTAGGGAAACTAAATATGCGGATAACAGTACAATGTATACAAATTGTCATCATATTTTATTTTATAAATGTATTATGTATTACTGTATCGTGCATGTGCATTGCAACAGAAACATATAATAAAATACTGTAACTTGTTATATTTTACTATTTTATTAATCTATTACAATAAATTAGTTGGAGGAATTTAATTTATGCATATGTTGATTTTGTGTGGTATTTTCTATTACAATAAAATACTATAATTTGTTATTTTATTATTTTATTAATTCATTATTGTTTTGTTGTATGAAAATTTGTATAGTTTTTGCTATCAATGTGGATCTATAATCTTTATTGCTATTACGTGTGGATTTGTATCCTAATTGCTATTAATGTGAATTTGTAATCCTTATTGCTATTATGTGTGGATTTATATCCATAAATGATATACAACGAAATTAAAAATTACAACGATTATTAAATATAGATCTGTATTCTTCAATGACATTTTAAAAATAAAAAATAAATTAAAATTAATAAGAAAATTGATGGAAAAATCACGACATCTAAATAAATTTTGGACTTCTAGAAAATCATCAAAAAGATACATATAATTAAAAAAAGACAAACTATTTGATGGGAGGTTGATGTTCAATTTGAAATTCCATCTTTTTAATTACAATCGTTGGCGAATCAGGACATTTACGTGCTTAATATAAGAATGAAGATGTCTATAATATCGAATTTAAAATTTGTTTTGTAAAATTTTTAAAATTATCAAAATAAAAATTTGCCGAGTGATATCTCCTCCGAAGGCAAAAATCATCCGAGAAAATACAAGTTACCGTGATATGATATAAGAACCTCGGCTGAGATCATTTTGGGCCTAATCCAATGCGATTTAAGAGATTTTGATGTTAGCCCAAAAATTTAAATTTACAGTTGGGCCGTCAACTGAGGTGAGGGCCTAACATTGCCTAATACCTTTATTTAGTATTTTTTTTTTTTTCTAGCAAAATCTTTGAGATTTTCTCAAGAAGTGCCTTTTGTTTTTCTGTTGGTTTCTTGTAATTCAACGACATCAAATTTTTCATTGCTAATACACACAATTTTAAATGGAGTTCAGGGTGACCAAGCTCCTTATAGTAAAAAAAAATTGTATATTTTATGTGTAATTTCTACTATTTTTAATAAAAAATTCTATAATTTGTCCTCTAATAATTAAGTATTTGTTGAATTAAAACAACAAATATGTTTCATTCTAAAATATATCTTGTTGGGATGGGCTAAGCATAGGCCATTTGATGCTTTACGCCCTTCCGTATTATTTTTAAGATCCAAGTTGCTCATCCAAACTTCTCAATATGATCTATATATTAAAATGTGTTATGAGACTAAATTTTTCGTTTTCTATAAAATATTTACTATTTTTAGAATTTTTTAAAGTTGTTGTTTTTTGTAGTCAAGAATTTTTTGGAAAATAATTATTTGCAAGAATTCTAAAAATTAAAAATAAAAATTCAAAAAAATATAAAATTTTGTCTCCAAGCACATTTTAATGTGAATATTATGTTGAACGGTTCAAATCGGCTTGTGAACTTTGAAAATAGAAATAAGAACGTCAAGCACCAGTAAAGCACCTTAACCCATCCCATCTTGTTGAATATTCTTTTTTTTATTAAATTTAGTTTTCATTATAATAAATTTTTAGTTCCACTTCTGTATAAGAGGTTTCCGACATTTTTATTAATACTCTAAAAAAAATAGCAAATATGCCCTCAATCCCAATTTTTATTAAAACTACCCGACCGCCCCACTGTGGAGCGGTCTGCTGCCTACACCAAACCGTCCCATATGGGGGCGGTCTGCTATAAAACCTGTATAAAAGTCACTTTTCTCTCTCCTGCCCACTCACAATTTATTCTAACTTAGCTGAAAGAGAAAGAGAAAGAGGAATAAGAGGAAGAAGAGAGGCGATTTTGTGACGATTTCAGGTAACAGTAGAGGTGGATTTAATTTTTCAATTCGTTTTTTTACATCCAATTTTTTAAATTGTTTTTTTACATTAATTTTTAAACAGTAGCTCTCTAAAGAAGAAATGTTAGTTGTACTGTATGTGGGCGGGAAACTTGTCCGGGGTGTGGAGGGAGCACAATACATGAAAGAGGCAGCCTATGGCTTTGAGGTTAATGAAAATACCTCATTTCTGGAACTTAAGTAAATGGTGTACGAAAAGATTGGTGTAAACCCCAACCAATATGACATAGACTTAGTTACTCGGATTAACACAATAAGGGGGTAGACCTTACTATACCAAGTATCCAATAACAGATGAGAGGTTATGGAAGGGTATTTACAATACTTTTGAGTTACAGGGTACCCCGGTAATTGACTCATATTCCAAGAGAGTTCGGCGTCAACCCGGGGTTAGAACTTCTAAGAAAAATACAGGTTATGACAACCCGGGGCCCCGTCACTCGAGTTATGAACCGTACATACTACCTGTTTATGACAATTATGTACCTGATTATACCACTGATTGTAACATGGACGATTATACCACCGAGCTACCACCACCACCACCTCATTCTGGAACCGTAATCCAAGCCAGATTTCTATATGTACCACCATCAATACCTATACTGTCACCCGTTGTTACCCGGAGTGATATTGACCTTGATGGTGAAGGGATCGATGCCATACCAGAAAATGAAATGGACATGGGTGATGATTGGGACGGGGATCGGGATTATGATCATTTATCAAATAGTGATGGAGATTATTTACCTAGGAAAGACAGATTTCCGATTAAATGTTGGACAGATAGACATCCGTGCCCCACATTCAACGATACCACTGGTTTTGAAGAAGCAGACATAAGTTGGTTTGGGAAGCATGTCGTATACAATTCGCAGTTTGCTCAGCAGCAGGTTTATACCAACTTAGATGAACTTGTGAAGAAAATCAATGAAATTCATGTTCACGGCAACTGTGAGTGCAAAGTACAAAAAGGGACCGAAAAAGATTAGTTGTTGTTTGTAAAGATGCACCACGTTGTGAGTTCAGTCTTTTTGCAACCCCTGTGGGTAAGGAAGAGGTATGGATTATTAAGAAGTGTGAACCACCTCATACATGCAAGTCTGTATCGTCAAGGACATACCATGCATAACTTACGGCTTCACTTATTGTCGATGTAATTGAGATGGATGTTAAGGAGGACCCATCGATGAGCATTAAGGAGGTCGCTAGACATGTCAGACGTGTTTACCAACATGTCACCCCAAAATACAACAGGTTGTGGAGAGGGCGTGAACTTGTGATCTGCCGAATGTTCGGTAGTTGGCAGGGTTCATACAACTTGCTTACACCATTGCTCCAGGCCATAGCAAGTACAAATCCTTGCACAAAGTATGAATGTTGGAATTTGAGCATACCCGATGTCGATGGCCGCGTTGCAATTTAAGGCCATAGCATGGGCTTTTGGTCCATGTATTCAAGTTGTGTCATACATTAGACCGGTCATCAGTATAGATGCATGCTTCATGTCTGGCCGTTACGAGGGGAGACTGTTGATAGCATGTGCATATGATGCTAAAAATCAGTTGTTGCCTTTGGCCTTTGCAATTGTTGAGAAGGAGGATGGTGAAAATTGGAGATTTTCATGAGCTTTTTACGAAGAGAAGTGGTTGGCAACATATTCTTTTGTGTCATATCAGACCAGCACAAAGGAATTGATGTCTTTATATTTGATCTATTATTTCGACCTATTTTCAGACCAGACCTTATGTTTTTGACCACTAAATTGCATAGTTTACATTGAAAATCAATAGAATATGGTACTGCTGCAGTTTGTGGTTGATTTGCAGGAAATAGGCGAAAACAGGCAGAGTTCTGACTTCCCCCACGCGAGTCGCGTCCCACATGACGCGGGTCGCATCGCAACCCAGACGCGACCTCGGACGCGACCCTCATTGCGCACAGTATTTCCACCTGACGCGGGTCGCGTGCCATCTCATGCGGGTCGCGTCGACTTAACTGCGCCAGGCCCGTTTGCAGCCTGTTAAGAAGGACTATATATACAGAGGGCCCTGCGCAGGAAGGAGGATCCAACACTTTTCTCCAGAAAACAATCCGATCCGATTTTGAAGAGAGGGCTTGGCGCCTGAGGCGATTTGAAGAGGAGAGGTGCCGATCTGGAGCTGAGGAGGAGTCGATTTGGAGAAGAAGAATACTGAAGCTTCGATCCTCTTCACTACTCCTTCTCTCACTATGATTTGCATCCTCTATCTCTCTTTTACTTTGATTTTGCTCATGTCTGAGTAGTCTTTTAGTTTCGAGGGTTTGGATTGTAGTCTGATACTTTGTTTGATTATGCACATGGATTGATTCTTATTGTTATTTCGTGTTTCTTTGATTCTTGTATTATTTGTGATTGCTTGATCTGAATTGTTTGATTCTTGATTGTCTACTGTTGAATGCCTTTGGTATTTCTTCTTGTAATAAAGTTTGATGTTTCTTGCAAATTAGGTTAAGTATTTGAGGTAGGTCTGAGAACCGAAAGGTTAGGTCAATAGTAGCCGAGAGGTGAAATTTCCACTTGTTCAGTTTGTGTATACCTTTAGTAAACAGAACTGAGAACTTAGGTTTAGATCAAACAGCTTGATTAAACCTAGGAAGGTGAAATTGCATTTCCAAACCAGGTCTGCTAAGCCAACACACGAGAGTTGAGGATTAGTGACACTAGGTACGGTCAATCTAGCCTTACACGACTTAAACAACCAGTTTCTGACATGTGCAGACTCAGCTCAAGGGGCCATGCGGGTCGCGTACGAAAGTACGCGAGTCGCGTGAAAGGTCCAGAGTGCTTAGGGCCACGCGGGTCGCATGCGAGAGCATGCGGGTCGCGTCACAAGGGTCGCATACGAGAGTATGCGGGTCGCGTGGCAGGTCCAGAGCAGCAAAGTTGAAGATGAAATCTGAAACCCTTGAAACGCCCTTTTATACAATAGTACAAAACACAAACATTTAATTGATTTCATTTCTATTCATACAATTGTCCATTACACTTGTTCATAAAATTGTTCATTTCATTTGTTCATACATTAATTACAAAACTTAGGAATAGTCAAACAAACACAACCTTTACACTTCTAGTACTTAATTAGGAAGAGTAAAATTTATAAAGTGAGTCGTCCCTGTGGATCGACACCCGACTAAACTTCATGACAGGATCGTGCACTTGCGATCCGAGTCGAGGGTTTACAAGGTTTAAACTCTACAGATCCGTCTGTAGTGAAACTTTGTTCACCACTTTTGGCACGAACAAGTTTTTGGCGCCGTTACCGGGGACGCCAATCATTTTCTGAATTTTTACTTTTCATAGTTAATCTAGAGTTTAATCTGTATCTTTTATTTTATTTTTTATTTCTTTTCTTTTCTCTTTTTCAGGAACACTCTGGCTTTCAAACTCAAGGGCGATTACCATCTGAGGAGCTCGAGACACCATGGATCTAATGTACAACATGTCGACAAACCAACATTGGTTTAGCCGCGACAGTTCTCGAGCTGGAGGAGGCCACCGATCCAAAGCTGATCAGATCGCAGCTCTATATGCTAGAGCTACCGAGCTAGAGGAGGCCATTGAGAGGTATTCAATCAAAATGAGCGTGAAGGCAGCCAGTAACCATCAACCACAGCCATGTGTCATGTGTGGGGACAGGAGACACTCTTACGAGTATTGCCCACTGGCTGATTGGGATGAGGAACCGGAGCAGGATGGCTATTGCTACGACACTGCACCGTTTGATAACTCGAGCAATTACGTATTTCGATCCGATCCACCCGAGCCGTACATTGATCCCGCTGAGATCGACTTCATACACGAGCAATGGAAGATGAACCAGATGATGTGGGAACAGATGCAAAACATGTCCACACAAATGGCCGCTCAAAACAAGCTGTTGGAGCAGTTGAGCCACATCGTCGCTTCACGCCAACCTCAACCTGGAAAGCTGCCACCTCAACCAGAATGTGAAGGACCAGCCTTCCCACCAGGTCAGACTCCACCCGACGCGACCCGCATCATTGAGACGCGACCCGCGTCATCCACGGAAGAACATGTGGACCCAGGTCGCATCGAGCCAAGTCGACCTGCATCTCTACCTGAAGAGCATGTGGACGCGACCCGCACGCCACCTGATGCGACCCGCATGCCATGGTCTGAGGACCTGGAAACCGAAGGACGCGAGTCGGATAGGTCAGCACGCGATGCCATTTCACTTGATGCGACCCGCGCGCCATATGATGCGACCCGCGTCGAGGCCCAGACAGAGCAGCTGACTCCTGAGCTCAAGCCTCTGCTAGCTAACTTCAGCTATGAGTTCCTGCAACCAGAGCCTCTTCACCTCAGGTATGAGTTCCTGGACCCAGATAGATCTTGTTCTGTGATCATAAGTGCAGATCTTAAACCCGATCGGACTGCTACGCTCTTGGAGAAATTGAATGCTCACAAAAACGCGATCGGGTGCTCGATCAAGAACTTGACAGAAATCTTGCGGATTCTTCTGATGCAAGAGTGTGATCGCATGGTCCGTGTACCTCAGAAGTGGGTGCTCCCACCAGTGCCACCTGATCCACCTCCCACCAACCAGTGAGACGCCCCCGCCTCATCCCTCGCTCACCATCTAGTACGTTTCCATATTTTCTTCTATTTTACTTTTTTTCTTGTGTAAATTCAAGCATTGAGGACAATGCTTCATTCAAGCTTGGGGGGTGGAATAGAAGAAAATTGTATCTGCATTTAGACATGTTTATTTTTTCAAAAATTTTGCATTTTTAGGTGATAAATTTGTGTGATTGCTAGGATTAGGGACTTGTTTGAAAACTTTTGTTTGTGAGTTGGATGACCTTGGGAAATTAGAACTAACCTCATAATTGACCAAACAAAACTGATTAGGAACAAATGTTTTGAGAATTGTAAAAATGACAACTTGAACGTCGAGATAACATTTAGAAACCGAATTGTGCCTTTCAAATAAGGAAATAGGGATTTCAAATAAAGAAATGTTGGGATATCCGTTGGTGTGAATGAACACTAGTGGATGTGTGTATTCATGGTATGTGCAAAAGAATGAAACAAAGAAAAACAAAGAAAGAAAAAAAGAAAACAAAAGAGAAAAAGAAAATAAAAAGAAATGAAAAGACGGAGAAAATAAGAGTACTGGCAATAAGCCTTGAATGGGCGCCTTTGAGCTCGTCTCCCAATTAGAAATGAAATAATAAAATTTTTGCACATATCAACACACGAAGTCCGCAACTTTCTGACCTAAGCTTGATTCTAGCTTGGGGGGGCCAAAAAGGAAAATCTCTACAAACGAAGGCATAGTTCAGTGAAAGAATGATAAATCGATAAATTCGAGTAATCAGCTTTGCAAGTTTTAAAACATTTAGAGTTTGAGGTTTTATTAATCAATTTGTGAGGTGAATCAAAATTTACCAAGGAAAGTCCAAATCATAGCAAAAAGATTCTTGAGTTCTTTTATTGTAGCAATCATGTAAATTTTCACATTTTAGGCATTTAGCTTGCACTTAGAATTCAAACCCGGTTTGAAAGTACAGATTTGCTTGAGGACAAGCAAAGGATAAGCTTGGGGGAATTTGATATGTCTATATTTGATCTATTATTTTGACCTATTTTCAGACCAGACCTTATGTTTTTGACCACTAAATTGCATAGTTTACATTGAAAATCAATAGAATATGGTACTGCTGCAGTTTGTGGTTGATTTGCAGGAAATAGGCGAAAACAGGCAGAGTTCTGACTTCCCCCACGCGAGTCGCGTCCCACCTGACGCGGGTCGCATCGCAACCCAGACGCGACCTCGGACGCGACCCTCATTGCGCACAGTATTTCCACCTGACGCGGGTCGCGTCGACTTAACTGCGCCAGGCCCGTTTGCAGCCCGTTAAGAAGGTCTATATATACAAAGAGCCCTGCGCAGGAAGGAGGATCCAACACTTTTCTCCAGAAAACAGATCCGATCCGATTTTGAAGAGAGGGCTTGGCGCCTGAGGCGATATGAAGAGGAGAGGTGCCGATCTGGAGCTGAGGAGGAGTCGATTTGGAGAAGAAGAATACTGAAGCTTCGATCCTCTTCACTGCTCCTTCTCTCACTATGATTTGCATCCTCTATCTCTCTTTTACTTTGATTTTGCTCATGTCTGAGTAGTCTTTTAGTTTCGAGGGTTTGGATTGTAGTCTGATACTTTGTTTGATTATGCACATGGATTGATTCTTATTGTTATTTCGTGTTTCTTTGATTCTTGTATTATTTGTGATTGCTTGATCTGAATTGTTTGATTCTTGATTGTCTACTGTTGAATGCCTTTGGTATTTCTTCTTGTAATAAGGTTTGATGTTTCTTGCAAATTAGGTTAAGTATTAGAGGTAGGTCTGAGAACCGAAAGGTTAGGTCAATAGTAGCCGAGAGGTGAAATTTCCACTTGTTCAGTTTGTGGATACCTTTAGTAAACAGAACTGCGAACTTAGGTTTAGATCAAACAGCTTGATTAAACCTAGGAAGGTGAAATTGCATTTCCAAACCAGGTCTGCTAAGCCAACACACGAGAGTTGAGGTTTAGTGACACTAGGTACGGTCAATCTAGCCTTACACGACTTAAACAACCAGTTTCTGACATGTGCAGACTCAGCTCAAGGGGCCATGCGGGTCGCGTGCGAGAGCACGCGGGTCGCATCACAAGGGTCGCGTACGAAAGTACGCGAGTCGCGTACGAAAGTACGCGAGTCGCGTGAAAGGTCCAGAGTGCTTAGGGCCACGCGGGTCGCATGCGAGAGCATGCAGGTCGCGTCACAAGGGTCGCATACGAGAGTATGCGGGTCACGTGGCAGGTCCAGAGCAGCAAAGTTGAAGATGAAATATGAAACCCTTGAAACGCCCTTTTATACAATAGTACAAAACACAAACATTTAATTGATTTCATTTCTGTTCATACAATTGTCCATTACACTTGTTCATAAAATTGTTCATTTCATTTGTTCATACATTAATTACAAAACTTAGAAATAGTCAAACAAACACAACCTTTACACTTCTAGTACTTAATTAGGAAGAGTAAAATTTAGAAAGTGAGTCGTCCCTGTGGATCGACACCCGACTAAACTTCACGACAGGATCGTGCACTTGCGATCCGAGTCGAGGGTTTACAAGGTTTAAACTCTACAGATCCGTCTGTAGTGAAACTTTGTTCACCACTTTTGGCACGAACAGGAATCAAATATGTTTTTGATCGCAGAGATTTCGAGTGGTCGACAGTGGACGGTGATTGTGTGCATAGGCTGTGTATGCAACACGTTGCAGATAACCTAAACAAGAATACCGAATACGACAAATGAGTTGCAAATACATTCAAAATTAGTTATAAGAGAAAGAAGCCGAGAAGAGTGGAAGAGATGTCCAAAGAGTTTGCCAAGGTATGTATATTTTTATTTTTGGTATTTAATATATTGTAGATGAAATTTTTCTAAATTATTTACTTATATTTTTTCTCATCTAAAATTGTATTTTTGTGTAGTACTGTCCAAAGGCAAATGCGTACTTATTCAGGGTGGGCAAAAATAATCTCAGAGATCTGCAAGAGCCACCCGCGTATGAGAAAATATTTCAAGCCCGTGATGGAGGTTACTGATGGGGATTTACGACCACAAATGGGTCCGAGTCCTTGAATAATGTTTTCAAGCAGAGCCGGATGTTGCCCGTGGCAGCAATTGTAGAGGTCTAGGGGACACCTTCTACAAATTAAATTAATATTTGTTAAACAGCGTGTTAAAGCCCTCGAATTACTGGCCAGGAATCAAACGTTTTCAACAAGAATGGAGGGGAAACTAAGGAAACATAGGAAGAAAGGTTTAGTTATGAACGTTGTCTCGTACGGGAATTGCGACTTGGAATTCGAAGTGCTCATTCCAGGTGAGTACGTTCCAACCAGTCGTAGACCAGATGGGACTTTGGAGTTTGTGAAAAGGATGCTCAAGTGTGTTGTTTTTTTTGGACCTAACAATACTGTAACATGTACTTGCCAAGAAATCCAATTAGCTCACATACCTTGATCTCATGTTATGACGGTGTGCTGAGTGAGAAACTTCTGTGAGGATGATTTTATCGCTGACATGTACCGTACCGAGTACCTTGAGAGTACTTAGGGTGCATCTTTCCATCCTTATCCCAACCAGCATGCGTGGCTAGCCTATGTTAGGGATAGAATCATGCCCTCAAAGGGGTGGATCAGGTTAGGGAGAAGGCCCCACAAGTGTGCTGTAATGACCATGGACCAGATGCAAGGTAGACGAATGAGACATCAGGCTCGCCGTTCAACTTCTGACAGGCAGCGAGCAGGTACATTTGATTTTATATTTGATTTTATATTTTACGATTTCAATGTCATACCATGTTTGGTGAACTGGAATGCAATGCAGATGCCATAAACGAAGCCAATGAAAGAGAAAATGCTAGAGTTGTTGCTGAGGCAACCGGTAGTAGTCAGCTCACTCATGAAAGCCCAAGAACTGGTAGTAGCCATGGAGAGACATCCGGTAATGTCGCACAACCATCTGCAAGCAAACCCAGAACTCGTCGACTTAGTTTGTTCGGACGTCATCGTTGATTACCAAGTTACTTGAGATGCATGTTGTGAACTATTTTATTTAGATGTATGTTGTGAACTGTTTTAATTGGTAGTTTGTGAACTATTTAATTTAGAGTTTGTGAAATTATTTTATATGCTTGAGTTTTGTTATTTTCATAACTTAATTACATATACAAATTGACAACATAAAATATAAACAAAAACAAAATTGATGAAATAAAGACTGCATGGAATAAAGTCTACAACATAAATTCTTAATAAGTAGTACTACTTCTTACAACGGGCCTTGAAAGTACATGGAACAAAGTCATCATCGAATTTTGCTGGATCTGGATCAGTCACATAGACGAAGTTGTAGCCTTACCAGTATAAGTACACGGAACAAACTCATCATAAGATGCTGGACGCTCTGGATCAACCTTCTTTTTTTTCGAAAAATTACCGTAGGGGTTTTCCACAAAGTCATCTTCCGAAATTTCATAGCTGAGAAATTCCGGTTGTATAAATGATCGACATGTCTGTGTATCAGGGCATATTTGACACTTGTATTTTTTCTCTCATTTTTTCCTCGATCACTAATTGACCCTCCTCTCGCTAGGCCACGATAGGATGACCTACCTCGGTCTCTCTTTCTCTTTTCCTCGATTGTTTCTGTCCATCATTCTCGTCCAAAAAAATGAATTTCAAAAATGAATTAAAAAGACAAATTAAACTAATAAATTAAAAAAATTGTGAAGATCTACCTCTATTATTATCTGAAATCGACACAAAATCGCCTCTCTTCCTCTTCTTCCTCTTTCTCTTTCAGCTAAGTTAGAATGATTGTGAGTGGGCAGGAGAGAGAAAAGTGACTTTTATACCTGTTTTATAGCAGACCGTCCCCATATGGGGCGGTTTGGTCTAGGCAGCGGACCGCCCTACTAGGGAGCGGTTTTGTTTGAATAGTGAACCGCACCACTGTGGGACGGTCCGGGTAGTTTTAATAAAAAACTGATATTGAGGGTAGATTTGCTATTTTCTTTTTTTTAGGGTATAATAAAAATGTCGGCAGAGTTTTATATTATTCGAGAAGTAATCTTATGCCATTTGTACATGAACCTTTCTTCAAACAAAAAAAGAAAGAAGGATATATGCCTCCGTGTTGTGAATTTCTTATCCGATATTAATACTCCTTCAAGGAGACTTAGAAAGCCTTTGCACACGGTCAACTAGTCACATCGTCTAAACACCCCCACAAAAAAACAAATGAGTTATTATTCAAAAAAAAAAAAAATGAGTTGATTGAAATCGGACGCTTCCTTTGATTTTGTTTTCTTTTTTTTAATAAGAAAACCACAAATCAAATTATGTATATTCGTGTTGCGAGTCATTAACAATTGGATTTTACAAAATTAAGCGAGGTGGTTGAAATTAGACTGAAATTTCATTTGATGTCTAATTTAAGTTATTTTGATTCGCGTTGTAATTCGTGCAGACATTTTAGATTCAAGGATCTGTGGTTGAAAATAATGCAAATTTAAATCCGTTTGCACAAAATTTAACGTAAATCGATCGGCTTAGATGAGACATCGGACGGATTTCGGTCTGATGCTCGTTAGAAACTTCCTACCTTCACTTTAAAAATGCTTGTGATCTAACATATCATTGAGAATTTAAAATTTTCTTATTGCAGCAGAGAATCTGGGACAGAAAAATTTAACACTTAAAATTTCATTACTGCTATATGAAGTTTCTGAAAAAAAAAACTGAAAAAAGTTGAAAATGCTCTCCTTGAAAATTTAAATTTTGTAGCCTTCATTATCAATGACTCAGCACGTCGCCGGACATTGTTCAGTGGTCACAAAAGATCCAAACAAGCAGCAGTATTATTCCATGATGGAGATGCTACATGATTCATTTCACTTGTTCATCTTACAGGAGAACATGTTATATTTAATATTTCTGATTGTTCTTGCATAATTCACCTCAAAATCTAATTTTTTTTTTTCCTGACTTTTCTAGCGTGAAAGAGATTTGCGTACATAATTTAAAAAATCACCGCAGTAAACTCAATTTTTTTAAAAAGCTTAACATCATACAAAATGAAAATAATTATAATGCATACACTTAATTCGGCAAGTAATAATTATAAATTCTTCGTTTCAGATTAATAAGGTTTTTTAAACTAGACTCACAAATCATTTTAATGAGTTTAAATTTCGTAGTAACTTTACTTCACTTTACATAAGTTAGTATGAAATATTTATTTGTATAAACAATTCATTGTCTTAACCAATCTCAGTATGGTATACAATTTGTGAACCAATTTGTATTGTTTAATATTTTGTTATCTTTTAAATTGCTTGCATTAATTATGTATTTGCCTTTTGCTTATTCTAATTTTTGGTTAATGAGTTAAAGTATAATACTGATATTTTTGTTAAAAAATATGTATTTTTCTTTTCCTTATTCTATTTTGGTTAATGGGTTAAAAGATAGTAATAGTATGATACCGGTATTTTATTAAAAAACGTCAACATTTGTGATGTCTTTTGTAAAAATTTGTTGCGCTACGTAATGCAAGTCTTAGTAAAGAAACTATCTTGTTTCTACGCGTGCTTTTAGAGTTATTTGACTTGCCTCTTATTTCGTTTGACATGTATGAGTCATTAGATGTCTTTAATTTGAAATTTATTTTTGACAATGTAATATATGGTTTGTCTTCATCTATGTTGTTAATTAATTTACTTTTAACATTATATATCCAATATTTAAACTATACTTATGTCTTATAGTGTGACTAAGATGCAACTATGACCTACTAGATAAGATGATTTGATGTTACGGCGACTTCTAAGTCACTATGGATTCAAGTCGTGTTAGACACTTATAAGTAACCCTTCTCACTATCTAATAAAGCTTAATATTCTAAAAATACACAAGATTAAATTGTAATATTTGTACATAAAAATAACTAAAATTATTTTTAAGGTATAACTACTTTTGAAAGCAATTAAAAATTTGAGAATGAAGTAAACTAAATGTAATAATTAAGCTAATAAAATATGATGACCCTTTTTTGGTCTAGGAAACATTTATGAAGAAAACCATAAAAAAATATGTTGGAAAGCTAAGCAAGCAATCAACCAAACCCACATTTCAATTTTCAAAGGCAACGACAGCGACTTATGCTTCATTATTATTTAATCAACAGACGTCATCAACAAATCAGCAAGTGCCAATAAATAAGAAGAGATAATTAATAATTAATATTAATAACAATAACAATAATATGTTTAATGATATTATCATCCCAATCATGCACATTATTTTATCTGATCATCGGATTTTAATAAACTTAAACTAGGCTAGCTGCTGTTTTGGCCGACATTTTTATTAATATCCAAAGTTAATTACAAATTAATAAATATACCCATAATCCCTGGGTTTTTCGAAAAATACTCAAACCGGCCAGATTCTGGCCGGTTTCCTCCTCTCCAGAAACCGGCCAGAATCCAGATTCTTCCTCTTTTTTTTAGAGACACTGTGAAGAGCAAGATAATGAAATCTAACACTGAAAATTCAAATTTTTTGTTAGATTACTTCTTTTGATTTATAATTAGCATATTTATACTAAAATACACTATATTACTTGAAATTATGTTGAATTACACTATATTACATTAAATTACGCTAAATTATGTTAAATTACATTAAAATACGGTAAATTCCGGTAAATTACTATGTGTCTTCATAGTGATGTATAATTAGAAACTATTTTTTATTTCTCTTTTATCTTCATAGTGATTTATAATTAGAAACTATTTCTTTTTTTTAAGAGACACTATGAAGAGTAAGATAATGAAATCTAACACTGAAAATTTGAATTTTTTGTTTAAATTATTTGTTAGATTACTTCTTTCGATGTATAATTAGCATATTTATACTAAATACGCTAAATTACTTGAAATTATGTTGAATTAACTATATTACATTAAGTTACCCTAAATTATGTTAAATTACACTAAAATACGGTAAATTCCGGTAAATTATATATGAATATGGATGATATCTTTATTGAGAAGGCGAAAAACGACGACGAAACTTCAAACGGTCATAAAACGACGCTCGAGTGTCTGATTTCAACAAATGACCACTTTTAGGAAAGCTAGCGAAAATACGCATGCGTCAGTGCCCGCGATGCCAGATTTCAAAATTAAGAATTGCCAAAAAACTAAGAGAAGAGCCTCAAAACTTGAGTTGAAGTTTCCGATTAAGATTTTCATTTCTATTATTCAATCTAAGTAGCTCAGTAAATTAGTTATATAATGAACTGTAGAATACCAATTTTTACTATTTTTGAAATTTTTTTACTATTTTTTATGATTTATGAAAGATGACACAAAATCGGCCTAATTTTGCGTAATTTTGCATAGTTTAGCGTAATTAGCAAAATTAGTGTAATTTAGCGTAATTGAACATAATTGAACATAATTTAGCGTAATTTAATTTAATAATATAGTGTAATTCAACATAATTTCAAGTAATATAGTGTATGTTAGTATAAATATGCTAATTATAAATCAAAAGAAGTAATATAACAAAAAATTTAAACAAAAAATTTAAATTTTCAGTGTTAGATTTCATTATCTTGCTCTTCATAGTGTTTCAAAAAAAAAAAGGAGAAACCGGCCAGATTCTGGCGGGTTTCTGGAGAGGAGGAAACTGGTCAGAATCTGGCCGGTTTGGGCATTTTTCGAAAATCTCAGGTATTCTGGGTATATTTATTAATTTGTAATTAACTTTGGATATTATAAAAATGTCGGCTGTTTTGGTAATTGATTTTTTACATCTTAATTTTTCAACATTTCCGTTGACATTAGGAGCCGGTTGCAACCTCTGATTACGTGTCATGTTTAAATTGGTTAAAAAATATAATAGAAAGAAGAATGAATTAAAACTTGACTCTCAAGTTATTCTTCTGCATCACTGTATCTTAAAAATTAGAGCTTGGGAATAATCATTGTCTTGACAATAATTGTTTTTTGGTTTTAAATGAAAAATTAACGAGAAGATAAAAATTTCATAAGAAGACCAAAGATACATTTTTAGAATTATATATTTTGAAAGATATTTGTCTCATAATTCATATGCATAAATTCTTGTTTATAAGTTTCATAATTATTTTGTCAAACATGGGTAAATTCTTTTAAGTCTGATTGGTTGTCACAGAATTGTCCGGGATGGAATTTTTTATATTTGGAAATTCATTAATTAATTTGCGAGTACCCACACTCATGAATAAAACAAGAGAGTTGTGACAATGTGTTGAAATACATGTTCAGTCGTACCGTGAAAACAGTCGTGGAAAATCATATTTTTCTTCTAAAATACTTGATATTAATACAATTTTTCTTATTAATAATTATTAATATAATTAATAAAGCAATTAAACAATAACATAGTAATACTTATTAATTATTATTTCATAACGGTACTCTTGCTCATAAACTGGTTATCCGATCAACAGGAAAAAAAATTAAAAATTAAATGAGAAAATTGATAATTAACAATTTTTAATTTGCTTGAAATAAAATACAAAATGTATTTATTATAATTTTTTTATTAGTCGCTAACGTTGCACCGTAGAAAAAAAAAAGAAATTGAGTTGGACTTGATGTTGTTTTTCCCATAATTTTGTACAAGATGGCAAGATATAGATGAGGGTCACGAGGAATAAAACCAAATCAATTCCAACTTAAAATGGTCACCAAACACATCTAAGAAAACTTATCCCAACTTGTTTAAAATCCCTAACAATCCCATGAAATTTTGTGAACATATGATCATAGTCAAAATAATGATGAATTACGTAGGGTTTTGGTTTAGATTTTGCATATTTTCTCACACTTATGTTTAATTTATTAGAGAAAAAGACTACTGTTACCCTTCTTTATGTTTTATTACAGAAAATAGGTTTTGAGACTATTTTACACCAAAAGGAGCAAGAATCGGGTCAATCTGATCAGCGACGCTTATCGACGAAGTCTCTGTTATGGTCCGTATTGCCTAATACGGACCAAGCCCAATACATACCAGGAGATAGTGTGATACGCATTAAACCCCTCAGCGACAAGGTCTCAATATGGACCGTATCACCTGATACGGACCGTAACCGAAGGCGCCTCTTGGGGAAATAACTGCCGACAGCTGTATCCAGATCAGTTCCTTAGCCCCTACTCAACCTCTAGACATCCCTCCACTCTTATATAAGGCCCCTGGGCAGAAGAAGAAGTTATCTTTGTAATGAGGGTTAGATTTGATTAAAGAGAGAAGAGATGAGTGATTGTAACCATGTCGTTCCGCGGCTAAGTTCATTTTCTTAGGGCTAGGCAGTAAACCTTGTTACTTTTGATGTTTTGATATATATATTTTCTGTTGATTATGATTTCTTGTTGTTTAATCGAAATACTTTTGTGATTTACTATCTCTTCATCTAACTTCGATGATCTAGTTTAATCCGTTAGGGTAGTGACAGTGCTTTAATGGTAAGAGAAACTATTTGTACGAATTAGCCTCGTTGAGATCTATTAGGTTTATGTGAAGAAAACCTTAGCGGGGAAACCATAAACCAGGACAACAAAACGTGAACCAAGTTCCATCATTTGCGTAAGGAAAATCGCAATGATCTGTGTAGTAACTTGTGTATTTAAGAGATCAGTCATTTGCGTAAAGTAACTCGCAGTGTCCTATGTAGAATCTCGATGAAAGATCTGTCATTCTTGCGTAACATAATTCGCAGTGACCTATGTGGTGTCTTTCATAAAATAATAACAGAAAATCAGACCCGACAGGAATATATTATCAAAGCAGATTGAGTAGCAATGGTGTGCAGAAATCCTAGAAATTCTCATCTCTATCTTTATTTTAATTACTTTTAATTGCTTCCTAATTTACATTGATCACAACAACAACTCTCAATTTTCAGATTTCGTCTAGCATTTTGAAAGATTGTGATTCGATCGCTCAAAACTCTGAACTAATATTCCCTGTGGATCGACCTCGAATATACTACTCGATAGGATTGTGCGCTTGCAGTCCGAACCGATAGTATTTCCGAGTTTATAAATATTAAAAGAAACATCGCTATCTTTTGAGTGATCAAGCTTTTTGGCGCCGTTGCCGGGGAATAACGGTTCATTGTGCAAGGCCTCGCGAGACGCCCTTGCTTTGACCATTGAATCCAATTAATTAGAGACGCCTAGACTTTTTTATTTTCTGCATTTTTATTTTTCTTTTATTTTCAATTTCGTTTTTATTTTTATTTTGTTTTTATTTTTCAGTTTTTAGTTTAATTTTCAGATTTTCCTTTCTTTTTAGGACACTGCATTCTGGCCGAATCATCCGTACGGAGATCCCTAAGGATTGCAAGTCGGAGAGGACAATTCGCTTCCACATCACCGATAAGGACCAATCATAGTCCTTCCTCGAGTAATTCTGAAAGCGAAGAAGACTCATATTCGATCAACATGAATATCCCACCGAACGAACCGATTTCACCTTTCAACAATGGAAGACAAGAAGGCAATGGTGATAATGAAGTTCACAATGCAGCAAGACACAAACTTCTACGAGACTATTGCGTACCGCGTGCGAATGATCCTAATTCTATCATAAACCCGCCAACTGTTACAAACCGTAATTTTGAGATCAAACCTGCTCTCATAAATATGGTCTCCCACATCCCTGAAACTAGATTAGAAACTGCTACGTCAGATCAGAAACTCTAATAGTACCAGGGATGTAGATGCTCTATTAATTAGAAAGCGATTAAAATAAATGTTATGGGAATACAGAACAATTTTTAGAATTTTCAAATTAAGGAAAGCGATGAAACCAAATATTCATGCAAATAAAACAAACATTTCTAATTCACATGTCACATCGCATTCTTAACTATCTCAATATTTTTGCTTATGCTACTAATCCTAGTCTAAAGGTGAGGATTCGTTTTCAACGAATTAATTTGATAATTTCGACAAAATTCAAAATTAATTCTAGTTTTGAAGTGTTATATTTGATACGTGATATGGACTGTATGTATATTATCTATGTAAAAAAAAGTAAAAATTTGATGTAAATTTAATAGTCCATCAAAAGGTCTGAAATTTATAACGATGATGGAATGACAAATATTAGTAAAATTGAAAAATATTTCATACATAACTAACTATGAGGCTAACAACAGAGAATTAGTATTGATTTAGTGATTAAAGCAGCATTTTTCACGTGAGAAGTCGCGTGTTCAAAATCTGAATGAATGATCCTCGTGAATTTATAAAGTTAAATGACTTGGCTCCATCTTTAATTTCCAACCTTTATTCTAAAATTATAAGAGCATATACATTCCTGGTACTATTGGAGTTTCTAATCTGATGGCAGTTTCTAATTCAGTTTTAGAGATGTGGAAGAGTTTCTTATTTAGAAACTATGCAGTAAAGTTTCTTATTAAGAAACTATTTATAAACTCCATACTGATCAAATGATTGACTCAAATTATTTCTCATTTTTAATTTATTGCTGATGTGGCTTAATAGAAACTCTAAAATTAATTTCAGGGATGTGAGAGTTAGAAACTTTAGATCTCTTAATTTCTAAAAAGTGATTAACTGTTATTTAGAAACTCATTTGAGTTGCTAGGATGTAGATGCTGTAAACTACATATTTTTTTTATTTTTTTTATTCATTTGAAACATAATTGGGCAAGATTGTTAAGAAATCCATTGTCAATGTATTTCTCCCTAATCTAGATTACACTTAAATCTTGTATTTTTTTTTTTGTATTAAGAAGTGCACTTAAATCTAATATCTGAATGGATCAAGATTTTGTCCTTAATTAATAAACTTTTTTTTTTTTTATTTTCCCCAACTAGTTTGCACCAACTATAAACTATGCTTGTAAGCTCACTAGCCGCCTTCCGTGAAAATTCAGATTAATTAATGGGCCCCTTAATTAATTATTATGTAAATTATTTGGAGAAGCATCCCTCTCCATGCATATGACCTTCCTCTTGGCACCAGAGATCATTTATTTATTTCATATACTTGGTCTATGGTTAATTTTCCAAAATATTTTCTAGGCCACGGAAAATTACATTATTATTATTCAGTCTACAAAAACAAAATTGATAAAAATAAATGCTGGGTGCACCTAACTGGTTGACTGGTCAAATCATGATCTCTGCCTTGCTCATAATCCATACAATTGGCTTGGGACAGAGACTTGATGCAACCAACAATTACTCCTTTGCAAATTTTCATTTTTTTTATTATCACCTTGCATTTTTTTTATTTATGTGCAACTCACATCACGAACGAGTTGTTAACGAACTGACTGGTTCAGCTAAAATAAAGTTTGACTCAGCTCGACTTGTTTATACATAAATTGAATTCAAACTTTGCCTAACTCGATTAATTAGCCCTCTGTAATTTTTTATTTTTTATTTTTCATTATCACTTTGCAAATATTTTGTTTGTATGTAACTTACAATACAAATGAGTTGTTAACGAGCTGACTCAGCTCGACTAAAATCAAGTTTGACTCAGCTCAACTCATTTTTGACAATAGTCGAGTTCAAACTTTGCCTAATTCGGTTAGACTCGGCTCGTTTATAGTCCTGTATAAAACCAATAATTATTCATTTGCAAATATTTTAATTTTAATTATTTATTATCACTTTTATTTTCTGGTGCTGGACTAGAAAATTTGATCCACAATAGACATCTGCTAACGGGTACCTCGGGCAGGGCAGACCCGTACCCGTCCCGGGCAGCGGGCAGGACGGGTACGGGTACAACGGGTAGGCGGGTACAACGGGCACGGGTAGGCGGGTTTTTTTTTGAAAAACTCCGCCCTGCCCGTCTCAAACCCGTGCCCGTTGCGGGTAGACGGGTACAACGGGCAAGGGTACAGCGGGCACGGGTAGAAATTTTTTTTTTGCTGTTTTCTGATTTTTTTTCTGATTTTTTTTACCGTGTCGTACGAATATTATTACGTGTTTACCGTGTCGTACGAATATTATTACGTGTCGTACGAAATATTATTTCTTTACACGAGTAATTTTATTTTATTTTCAAACTCTCATTCTAATTTTTATATATGAGTTACAAATAATAGTTCGGCTATAAAAATTGTATATATATATATAATAGTTTATAAATAATACGATTCCGACATAAGAATGAGAGTTATAAACAAATAATAGTTCGGCTATTATTTGAAATAATACGCTATAATTTGTATATAAATAATAGTTTATAAATAATACGATTCCAACTATTATTCCGACACATCATATATAAATTGTATATATGAGTTACAAATAATAGTTCGGCTATAAATTAGAATGAGAGTTTAAAAATTTGAAACTAAACCAGACATAAGAACAAATACGCTAAATAAATAATAGTTTCAAATTAGAATGAGAATGAGAATTTGAAACTAAACACATCTTTATAATTCCTAAATAAATAAAATTTGTAACTCATATATAAAAATTATTTGTGCGAAAATTTGTATATTTATTCGGCTAAGTACAAGTCTAATTATTTATTTCTTTACAGGAGTAATTTTATACTAAAATACGCTAGATTACTTGAAATTATGTTGAATTACACTATATTACAATAAATTATGTTCAATTATACTAAATTACGTTAAATTACAATAACCTCGCTAATTATGCTGAAATACGGTAAAAAAAACACTAAACTACGCAAAATTACGCTAAAGTAGACCGATTTTGTGCCATCTTTCATGAATCATAAAAAATAGTAAAAAAATTCCAAAAATAGTAAAAATTGGTAATCTGCAAGTTCATTATGTAACTAATTTACTGAGCTACTTGGATTGAATGATAGACATGAAAATCTTAATCAGAAACTTCAACTCAAGTTTTGAGGCTCTTCCCTTAGTTTTTTGATGAATCCGACGGTCGGATCGGTCCCGAAAGGAAATTAGCTTTGTACAGGGGCTGTGGAGCTCATGTCAAAATTTCAGCCCGATCCGACGGACGGATCAAAAGTTATGCCCTTTTTTGTGAAGCATGCGCAGGACTTGATTAATATAACTTTGGATATTAATAAACTTTGGATATTAATATTCAACATAATTAATAATTTGTATTAAACTTTGGATATTAATAAAAATGTCGGCATTCTAATTATATAGTTTCATAATTTATTTATATCTCGAAATTTGTAGTTTACATTTAAATTGATAATATATTTTGTAAACGTTCATTTAAATTGATAATCTAAATCTAAATTCAAATCTAAATTTAAATGCAAATTAAATTAAATCTAAATTCAATATAAATGTAAATCTAAATTAAATTTAAATTGAATCCAAATCTAATTTAAATCTAAATTAAATTAAATAAAAGAAAAAAAAAACCATTTCAGCCTCTGCCGAATTTCAGCTTCAGCCTCTGCCGAATTTAAAAAAAAAATAAAAATAAAAAACAGAGCAGTTTTAGCTTCATGCAGAGCACTAATCATATGCAGCGTTGTCAAATTTCTGTACTCCGTGCGCTGCGTGTAGCCAAAACTGATCTGTTAAAATTACTGTAGAACCGGGGGGAAGAAAGTTTGAAATAAAGGGGTTCGGGTTCGGGTGCTACAGTACACGGGTAAACGGGTGCTACAGTACAGGGGTAAACGGGTGCGGGTACACCCGTGGCGGGTGCGGGCAGATGGGCAGCGGGCACGGGTCTGCCGGGTACGGGTACACCCGGGTTTGGCACCAAAACAGGCCACCCTGCCCATTTCAAGCCCGTACCCGTGTACCCGTTTACCCGGGTATACCGGGGCACGGGTACGGGTACCCCGGGCACCGGGCACGGGCGGACCGGGTTCGGGCAGCCCCTAACGGGTAGTGTCAAACCACTAATCCACAACACCAATTAATAATGTATTATCATTTTTGTTTTTGTTTTGGGAAAACAACAGACACCATGCATTTGTGGTACAAAATCCACCACACCCACACCTATCCGAATTCCAAAGAGTGAATTGATATTTGTCAATAGGTCCTTGAAAAGAAAATAATAGGAATACATGAGAAATGAATAAAAAAAGGAATAAAGTGTACAGCTAGGATTTGGAATTTTTATGTCTAAGACAAATGAAGGTTTAGGTCTACCAACTGGTTGTTAGAAGAAAGAGGCCATCTTAACAACACCCCCCTTCTCTCTTTCTTTCTCTCTTTGTATCTCACCTTGAAAGTGTCTCCAACAAGCTCTTAAGACTTTGATTTGAAGAGAGGTGAAGTTTCTAGTAAAAAAATACAGTAGCTAGGTTTAAGAAATAATTAATGCCTTTTCTCCTCTCCATTCTTCTATTAAAACGGAGTGCTCAACTACCATGCATCAAATTATTGTATTATTGTATTTTATTGGCCTTGGAGCCTTGTAGGCATACTACCATCATATTATTGTATAAGGTACATGTTGACAAACATTAACTTGTCAAAAGGTACATAATTCGGATATGGTTAAATATATCCACAATTAATATAAATATATCATCTGACCAAATGCATGTTTGTTATATATAGGATTCTATAAATTATTGCTTCCATTTTATATAGATGCCAATAGCTTTAAATGAGTGTAGTGAAAGACATTTAAGTTGGCCATTTAATAATTATAAAAATAAATAATGTTATTTATGATTTAGTATAGATATGCATTTTCTATAATTCTTTGTTCTTTAAATTCCATTTTAAAGGGGAGATTGGCATAGATATGCATATTCTATATTCTATAATGTTATTATTCTATATTGTATAAGTTCCATTTTATATAGATATGCATATTCTATAATTAATTCTTTGTTCCATCATGATGATCTTTATTAAGAATTTAACTTTTCTATTTACAGTAATGGAGGTCAGTAAAACATCATTAAAAGCAAATAAAGCTGATCCACGTGTCCAAAGGACAATTAAGATTTTGAGTATATTTTAGTGTGAGAAACGTGTTCATGGAGCCGTAACAAAAAGTGTTCCTACAGTGTATACTTATCACAAAGGGCATTTTCGCAAGAAAACCCCAAAACTTTTTAAAATTGTAATAAAAAAAGTTTGTTTTCATAGTTAACCCTTTTTTTTTTTTGAGTAAAGATTGGAGGTCAAGCTATCCAACTATTTAATACATTTGTTATTACAATAAATGATTTTTCCATCCGAGTTTCGAACTCATTACCTCTCACATAGAGGCTATGTGCCTTTGCCACTAGACCAAATAGTTAACTTTTTTTTACACCTGCAGTGTGCACGAAAAGGCGAAATTAGAATATTAAAACTGAGAGTTTTGAAAAATCTAACGTAGTATAATTCTTATTTTATAAGAAGGACTAACAAATATTAATACATACACAAATTACAAAATTTAATGGTTAAAATTACAATTTTTTTTTTTCAATTTATAAGGGGAGATTGGCCCCTTTTCCCATTACATATTTTATATTAGTTGTTAGGAGGGATGTTAAATGTTTGTAAAATAAGGTTACAATTATTAACTAGTTTGAAAAGGAAATATTATTGTTCAAGATTGTAAGTTTAGATTGGATTATACTTTATACCGTATGAAAGAAGTATAACTATAAAAATATGTTGTGTTGTAATAAAAAAATATTATGGCCAAGTGTTGATTCATGCTGCCCTGTGATAAAAAAGTACTTTCTTCTAGGGAATATTTCTATAACCTCCCCCCCCTGCCTTGTAAAATAAAATATGACTATTTTATTTGGTAGGTGGAATATTTGTAATGAATCACCAAAAGGAATATTTTTAATGTCTTTAGTTATATGGTACTTGGAAGCAATGTTTCCCATTTTGAAGTCATTCTAGAAAAGTTAAAAAAAAGGTGTTATATATTTTACATCACATCATTTATTATTTTAATATAATATGTTTAAATGCATCATATCAAATGCCTGGCCGAATATAAAATAATTATAAAAAGCCAACAAATGGTAGAAATAGTAAAAATCAAAATATAAAAAAAAAGGTTTAAAATGTGTTATATATATATATATCTTACAGCACATCATTTTTATTTTGATATAATATGTTTGAAATGCATCATAGTAAGAATGAACAAAATTTTGCAAATAAATTAAAACTCAATAATTATTGCTTGATAGTGGAAGTTATAAAAAGGCAAGAAATAGTAGAATAAATGCAAAAAAGAAGAGAGAAAAAATCCTAAAAGGAAAAAAGTTATCTAAGGAAGAAAGTGACAATGTGCCGTCTAGATGTGACAAAATGGCGATTAGGCAATCTTACTTTTCCCTAATGGGATTGTGGGACTTGGTAACATTGGTGTTTTATAAAGTTACAATTATGCTACTCCAACTAGACCACTTATTTATTCTCCACTAATTAAGTTACTTCTATGATAATATAAACTAAAAATTTATTTTGAGGCATTACTTCCCATGATTTTAATTATATAACCACCACTTTTTAATTAATTTTTATATAAATGTTTTGAATATTTTATAAGATTATATGTCATTGTAGAGGAGGGTTCAAATGCACCATTATTTTTGTGCTCCAATATGCTCCACATCATTTATCTCCATTTTCAAAGTCGAACAGCCGATCTGAACCACTCAACATGATATTCATAATAAAATATGCTTGGATACCAAATTTTATATTTTTTAGAATTTTTTAGATAGGTACAAAATCACTTTTTAAGGAGATTCTGGACCATCCGATAAAGTGATATTGTACCTATCTAAAAAAATAGTAAAAAAATTCTAAAAAATATAAAATTTGGTCTCCAAACATATTTTATTACAAAGATCATGTTGAATGATTCGGATCGACTGTTCAGACTTTAAAAATAAAAATAAATAATGTGAAGCATATTAGAGCACAAAAATTATGGTGCATTTGAACCCTCCTCGTCATTGTATACTCACACTTGGTTATGTTTTATTTTGATAAGTGTGCATTGGTTATATTTTATTTCCTTCCTTCTTTCACATTTATGACTAGTATCTCTTTAGATTTAAGAACAAAATGATTCCCTAGCGTTGCTCACAAGGCAAATTATTATAACATTTTTTTTAACAATGGATAACCAACCACTAAAATTTGGTATAATAAGGACTTTGTCATGCAATGATAAAATAATAAAAGAGTTGTAACAGCAAGAAATAATGCCTCATCCTACCAAATATAAATTGGTATCTCAAAGAGGATCATTTAATATACCCTAAAAGAAATTCTATCTCCATCTTTCCTAATGAAAAAAATATTGATTATTACATTATCAATAATTTTATGAAACAATTGCTAAATTATACTCACCAAATACAAAATTATTTTAAAGATGCCTGCTGTACCAGAAGAACTTTTTTGAGTGAAAAAAGGTTCTGAATTTTTGAAAAAAAAAAAGTATAAATTAAATGAAAAAACTGGTTCAAAAAATGGTAGAAAAAATATGTCAGCCTAAAAAAATATTAGCTTCAGCACTTTTTAATAACATATATTTCCATTTTAAATCACTTGCTTTTGCTTATTGAATAAAGAGAAACTATTTTAATACCTAGTTTAGTTTAAATCACTTGCTTATTATTGAATAGAAGGGAAAGATAAATTGCAAAACTAAGTTTGGTAATAAATGGGGTACCCACTTGGGAGTTGTTTAACCGCCATTAAATTTTTTATAGTTGGGCAGTTGTTACAATGCCACTGGCTGGTGCCCCTTACTATTTTATTCTAGTGAGAGAAACTCAAAACCTTAGATAGAGAGGGAGAGAGAGAGAGAAAGAAATCATTTTTTTAATTCTGCATTTCTTATCTCTCTCGGGATCAGATTGTCCCCATATTGGGAGGTCTTTCTCGCTCTCTTTCTCTCTCTTTCTCCTCCCAAATCGGCTGAGAATTTCAATTTCAATTTCAATTTCAATTCAATACAATACAATACAAGACATGCTGTGCTGCTCCCCATGAAGGTCACAGCACCATCCCTCTCAGGTGACCTCCCCTTTTTTTTATTTGTTTAATTTGATTTTGTTCTCAAAAGAAAAAGAAAGGAGATCCCTTTCTATCTATCCATTTCTTCATGTTCCCATCAATTCTTTGAAGTGACCTCTCTCTGCAGTGTATATTCTAAATATTATTTTTGTATCTAAAGTGCTTGACCTGTTAGTCTCTTCTGTTTTCTTTTATCTATTTGGTGTTGTTTTCGGTAGGGTTATTGTCATCCATGTCTAAATTTTGTAATTGTTTGGAATTTGTATGGATTAGGTGGAGCTTTCAACTGTGATGTTCTCCTTCAATTTTGTGTTTTTTTAGCTGAATTCTGCTCAATTCTCCTTCTCTGACATGGTTTTTCGGTTCTTCTGTTTAATTCTAAAGCTTGCTGTATTCTTTGGAATTTCATTTTGGTTGCTTCTTCTTGTGTTTTTTTTTTTCCTCTAACATGAATTTTATTGTCGCTTCAATTTGGTGTTTACTTGCTATTCAAAATAATTGCTAAATTCTCCTTACTATTGTGTTCTTCTCTGTTGTTGTTGATTAGCTCCCAGCTTAAATTTTCCCTGAGAATTGGGGTCTAGTGTCTTCAAATTATAGTAATTTTGTTCAAAATTTGACAAAACACTGGCAATCTTCTGGCTCAATTTCTTTGTTTTTTCCCTTTGGTTGAGTGTCGGTCGAACTTTTCTGTGTCCTTTTCTTACTTGGTTGATTAGACGATTGAATTTAATGCGGGGAGGGGGGACCAATTTTGCAATATTTCATTTGAGCAAATATTACTGAGAAAAATTTGTGTTTAAAATTTAAGAAATAGTTAATAGAGAGTTCAGAGGCAGTTTTGCTTAAATTTTTTCAAAGCTCAATTTACCCAAAATTTGCAACTAAGCCTCACTGAAAACAACTCAATAGAAATGAAATTCAATTGCAACTAAACTGATATGGTCTGATACAGCCAGATACGAAATACACTGTTTCGTACCAGTACAATATTGGTATCTTGTGACCCAATTCTTGATAATTGTTATTATAATATCTGAATTCTTAAGCATTTATTTTCCATATCCGTGCATGATCGCTGGTATACTTACAATTTTGCTTATTAATTTATTTTACAGCCTGTTAAATTGTGCGAAAGCTCTTGCATGCAATCTAAAGAGGATAACCAAAACCCGACTTGCGCCTTCCTCGAAAAAGCATCTCTTCTACAATTCTGATACATTACTATAGATTATTAGAGGGAGTTCATTTATTGATTCATGGCAACTTTCTACACAAGCCAGGCCGAGCAGAGAGACATGCAAGGAAATTCTCCGTATCCCGTGCAAAATGTCATGAGCAACTTATTTTATCCCGACTTCACCAATGTCATCCAATCAGATTCTTCCATTAGAGAATCTGATCTGGTAGCCTCCAGTCTGGGTTCACAACCTTACACAAATGAAAATATGGTACCGCCGAACGATCAGACCGGTACACAGCTCCAGTTTGGCATCTCAAGCAGCCAGTCAAACCTACCTGTCTTGCAAGGTCAAGGCTTGTCACTCAGTTTAAATTCAAACATGAACATTCCTCCGCCGTGGTTTCAGTATTGGCCGGTGAAACCAGATTTCTCTCAGGAACCTTCTAGAAGTGGGGTCGATATGCAAAAGGACGATGATTATAGGTTGAAAATACGTACATCGAGGTATCTTAAAGTGGCACAAGATCTGCTTGATGAGGTGGTAAATGTCTGGAAAGGCATAAAGCAAAAGGCTCAGAACAACCGAATTAATGAATCTGAGTGTAAAGACTCTGATAACGGGTCTAAAGGTGACCTTAAAAGTGAGTCCGGGAACAGCGGTGTAGAGATTTCATCGTCAGAGAAACAAGAACTTCAGAATAAGTTGGCAAAGCTACTTGCAATGCTGGATGAGGTGAGAATTCGTCATTTAATTTAAGGACTACTATCTGTAGTGTGTACCACTACAGTTATTAAGCAAAAGAAACTATGTTGAAGGCTGAAATTGACCACCCTATACAAAATTAGTGTAGTGCCAATATTGGTACAATTGTTTATAATTCAGCTGATAAACTAAGTTTCTTTTGGCATAATATTTTTGTTTAAATAAACAAAATAAAAAATATATATTATTGACAATTACAGTTGATCTCTATCTGAAGGCCATAAAGTAACTTATATTTTGTTAATAATTTTTTTTCGGTTGTAAGATATTGTTGTTGTTATTATTATTTTGCAAAATTTTAATATTGTTTTTAAAATAAAAGGGGGTTTTTCATGGGTAGTCGTGTCGAATAACATGTAGATATTGTCAAAGCTCCTCTTTAAGCAAATCAGTTCACTACCATTTTGAGAGATTACGTCTCAATTTTTAACTGCTTTCTTTTTCTTAGGTGGACAGGAAATACAAACACTATTACCACCAGATGCAAGTTGTTGTCTCCTCATTTGACATGGTTGCGGGGCCCGGGTCGGCCAAGCCCTATACGGCAGTAGCCCTTCAAACAATTTCCCGTCACTTTCGCTGCTTAAGAGATGCTATAAATGATCAAATCAAATTAATTAGGAAGAAGCTTGGGGAGGATGATGGGTCGGGCGGGAAAGGCGGACGGCTGACCCGGCTTCGGTTCATCGACCAGCAGCTGAGGCAGCAGAGAGCATTCCAGCAGTTTGGGATGATGCAACACAACGCGTGGCGGCCTCAGAGAGGCCTTCCCGAGAATTCAGTCTCAGTTTTACGTGCTTGGCTTTTTGAACACTTCCTTCACCCGTAAGATTTTTTAATTTGGTAGGGAAATGATATTAATTGCCCACGTAGACATTGCTAGATCATTGCCAAACTGTCACTGCACCTTTTGCGGTGTATTGTACTTTGTTTGAAACAGTGCATATTTATTTTCTGGTCCTTGCTATGCCTTCTTTTTGATCAAGTATCCCCTTTGACTTGTCAAAAGTTTATGGGTGCATTGGTGAATTTTTCTTTTTGCAGTCCTTATGTGCCCACTTTCTCTTTCTTGTTATTACTTTTAAGTGGACTGAGAATTGTATTATTGTGATCCTTTGCATTAGTGAATGATGATGCCGGTGCCACCACTAGATGATAGATACGGCACCTAAAAGTTTGGCATCTTAAAATTTTGGGTCAACCCTTTGTAGGTAAACCTGCCTATGATGACAGGTTTTTGGTTAGGTTAGTTAAAACTCGGTAGTATACAAGAGTAGGTTAGTTTTGTAGGAATGACAACTGGCATGGATCAGGGCTAGCGCCTGGACCATCGGATTAAAGAGGGAATGATTAAATTGGTAGTATCCATTTCCAGCCAATTAGTCACATGGTATGTATGCATGGTCCTGTTTGTTTAATATTTTTGTAATCATATCTGATATTTGATTTAATTTTGTGCTTTACAGTTACCCAAGTGATTCTGAGAAATTAATGTTGGCAAGGCAAACCGGGTTGACCAGAGGCCAGGTATAAATTTAAGAAACTTTTCAATATGTTTCTTGGACATTAATTTGTTATTTATACTTCACATTCTCAGGTACTTTAATTTTTCCATTATCTTTACCCTGTCTCTCTCTCTCAGATCTCAAATTGGTTCATAAATGCCCGTGTCCGACTATGGAAACCCATGATTGAAGACATGTATAAAGAAGAGATCGGCGAAGCCGAAAACATCTCCAACTCCTCTTCAGAAAATGCACCAGCGAGCCGAGACAAGGCTGTATGCTCTGACGAACAGGACGATTTCAAGACCCTGGTGGGCCAAAAGCCCGAGCGAACTCGTTTTGCCGAATCAAAAGATAATAACCTAGAGGCAGGTCCTGCCGGAGTAAATGACGGAAGCACCCTTTGTTTTCCTAATGAGGCAAATGCTGAGGAGTCTTTCATGAGCCTCATGTTGAAGGCTCAACCCACCGGCGACAGGTTCGTTGGGTACCAAAATTTGGGCCTCAGCCCGCACGGGAACCAAAGCATTTCGTTGACTTTGGGTTTGCAAAATTCAGGAAACGGAGTTGTTTCACTTCCCATGAATGGCCAACAAGGTTTCCTTGAAATGCATACAGGTGATGAAATATATGGTGATTATGAACAACAGAGGTTGCACGATTTTGTTGCATAAACCTTGAAAAAAAATGGAATGAAATATAATAGGATGAAGCATTTTTATATTTTGTAGTGTGAGAATAACAATGGTTAAATACAATTATGAGGTCATTGGGGTTGGTTATAGTGGTGCTTTGTATGTTGTAGTTGTTAAGTTGTAATTTCTATAGAAGACCAAAGTAGCTAGCATGTAACTATTATATTGTTGTAAGTATTGGGGGGTGGATAGGAAAAGGATTTTGTAAAGATAGAATTTTACTGGGGAATCAATTTATGATTTTAAAACATCTTGTAAAAAGATGAAAAGCTAATGTAACCTGACGTCTTAAACCCTGCCTATAATTGCATGCATGTTTTTATTATTCAAAATAGATTTCAATTTTTTTTTTCCATTTTTTGAAATTTTTGTACATCTCCAACTTTGTGGTTGAGAAAAGTGTATTTAGTTATTTCATTAATTTGTTAAACCATAATTTAATGGCAAACAGTAGAAGGGTGCCCAATTAAGATTTGGCAACATGGGCCTCATTTATTGCACATCTACAGTGGCAAAACCTGTTAACAGGCTAACAGCAAGTAGGTAACAAATATGTGGCTGTGAGAGCAGAGAGAGAGAGACTTGAATACTTGATGTCATGTGCAGTTGCCATCTGCCTTCTGGCCTCTATGAGTGGAGAGAGAGAGAGAGAGAAAGGAAAAAGAGAGAGTAGGTAGTTCAGTAGTTGCCTTGATGCTTCCATCCGCTACAACCATGGAAGGATGACATTGAGCAGTTGTTTGGTTTGCATTGCAGCCATCCGATTGAAATCAGACGGTTAATATTTCATGTGGTTCAAAGTAGACAAACTTACACGTGAAACTGACTCGGTATTGTTTTAGGATGTTGATCTAAAGCTAGCTGTACAACTCATGTGATGCTGCTACTATTTGTCAAATTTCATGCGGATTTGCATGATTAATTTGTCTTTTAAATCAGACAGCTACTGAGTTACATATAGCAGATGTATTAAGGCTCCATTTAAGATTCATGAATCATGATATTGATTTGTAGTTTAAAAATCTTAAAGAAATTTATTCACAAATGGCTATTTGAAATGTTTTTATTGCCAGCGTTGTCTACAACCTTTAGTAAGATTTCATTGTTGTAACAACTTATTTGCAATATTATTAATTTGTTCAACCAGATTATTTTATCTCTTAATTTATTAGTTTTGAAATGGAGACCTAATGACCTAATTCAATAATTTGATGCTAATCTTCTGGCAATCATCTGTTTTATTGCAATATTTTTCATTTTTGAATAAATACTCCGTTTGTAATTTTAATTTGAAATCCGTAGCGAGATCTCTCGTTTATTGTCTATTATTAATGTCATATTCATATAATTTGTATAGGTTAGTCAAATTTTTTTTTTTATAAATCAGACAGCCTAATAAAATATGGTTTGAACATTTAATTTCTGATTTGTTGGTGACATATTTAAGAAGATTCCTCTAATACTTTAAAAAAAATAAGTGGAATTGGATAATTGAGGGAATTGGAATTGTGTTTGAATTTTTGCAGTCAAACTCCCGTTTATTATACTTTAGTCTCTCCCCTACTTCTCTAATATGAGCCAATTCTCTATTCCATAAGAAAGGTGGAGAGGAATTGACATTTTTCAAGAGATAGAATTGACTCTTTACCAATACTCTTCTACAATCAACTAAACAAAACCGGAATAGTGAATAATTGAAGCCTATTTCAAAATTCTACTTTTCCTAATTTTTTCTCTATTCCAAAGAAACTGCTATTTTGGTATGATTTCATAGGTAGGACAACGGACTATGGCCATGTTTGATTGAGGCCTAAACCATGGAATAAGAGGTTTAGGCCTCAGTTATTTCACCAAAGATGAATTAATTGGGTTGGCCTAACTACGTCTAAACTAAAGTTAGGCTTCTAAAATTAAACCACCTCTCCAGGTGGAATAAGATTTAGTCTATCAATAGGCCTAAATCTTTAGTTGTCGATCCGATAATACTATTTTTTTTGTGAAACTCTTTCCCTCTTGTCGATCCGATAATACTATGTAAGACCTTATTTTATTTTGACATTATGTATGAACTTATTAACAATTATAAATTATGTAAAATTTATTTCTATTTACTAGCGTTGTTACAACAAATTTAACTGAACAAAAAAAATAACAAATTAAATCATATACTTAAGTCACCTCATTTCAACCAAACAGATAAGAACTTAAGCCATGATATAATTTTAGACCTTAACCGAACATAATTAATTAGGCCAATCTAAATTAAAATAACTAACTTTAATCACCAAAATTTTAAGCCACAACCAACAAAAACCACCTATGTGATTAACTAGACAACACTTTGACACGGTAAGAAATCACATCAAAAATAATTCTTTGGCGAATTTTAGAGGAACTGGAGATTTCTGCATTTCCATACCTGTTATGGAAAAAAAAAATTCACAGATAAGAGCATCTACATCTCTGATATTATGAAAGTTTCTAATCTGATGTAACAGTTTTCTAATCCAGTTTCAAGGATATGAGAGAATTTCTTATTTAGAAACTATACATGAAAGATTTTTATTAAGAAACTATTTATAAACAGCCGAATGATTGGCTCAAATTATTTCTCCTTTTTAAGTTATTACTGACGTGGCTTAATAGAAACTCTAAAATTAATTTCAGGAATATGAGAGTTAGAAATTTTAGAGACCTTAATTTCTAAAAAGTAATTAATAGTTATTTAAAAAACTCATTTGCGTTGGATGCTCTAATATTTATTTATTAAAAATATTTGTTTCTTTTCTAAATATAAAAAGGCCCATGGGCCATCATAGCCAGTTAGGCACTCAATAAAATAAGATGTTTGAGAGCATTTACCATCATTGCTGAAATTCCAGGAATGGCCCCACTTATAATACGAGTCCGGATCCTCTAAAGTAATTCAATTATTGAGTTTAGACGTGTACGGTGCCTATTCGGTGGTAGCGCAGGGGACCAGTATTATTTGTGGGGTCCAAGCTCTTTAAAATTCGTGTTAGAGTATCTTGAACGGTTTGGATCAAAACTCAAAAATTGAGTTAATGCACTGGATCTGAATTTCTTATAATACCGCAATTCCACAGTTCTGCACAAATGATTAATTATAGAATGCTTCGTTGGATTAATCCGTGGCCCCACTCACATATTCTCAAATTAAAACTTAAATCTAGCGTCTATGGAGATTCATACTTGCACCACCTGAGAGTGGGTCCGATGGGCATCGGATCTACTTTGGTTCTGATGGGTTTAATCACCGTCGATTTGCTTAAGATGTGCAGAATGCTTTAAAATTCGTGCGTGTCTGTTTCAATTTTCGTGCACACAAATCTTAAATTAGATCGGACGGTCATCATATTCGTTGAACCTAAAAGGTAGATCCGATGGGCATCGGACCTACTCCGTTCTCTACTTGCACACCTTTAAAGAGTAAGAAACAATTATAGAATGGAGTGAAATTTGAATGTATTAAAACTAACTTTCTCATGCATCTAGCCGTTCTTACTAAATACTCCCTAATCTATTCAATTGTTGAATGCATGCCCTCAGAAATTGAGAATAGTTTTGCTAAATTTTTGAAAACCGGAAATATTAGTATTAATTTTTTTTTTTTTCAAAAAAATCCATACTGACAAAAAGATTCATAATTTTTAGTAACGATGCAGTTTGTCGTATGCTTACTATTAGTGCCAATTTTTCAGCCACTATTACCCTAAATCAGGGATGGAGATATTAAGATCAAATGGGTGTAAATTGATCTCTTTTTTTTTTGTGTGTAAAATTTGTATGTTTACTTGTGATTTCTATATAGTTTAGCTTAAAATGTCATGAATACTGTAAAATTGATATCTCATTGGTGAGAATTTTATTATTATTTTGAATATTAATTATTATTTCATATTTTTTCTGAAAAAAATATATAAAGAAAAGTATTTTTGAAAACAAATTCTAGATGAGACATAATTTTTTATCTTACGTATATTTTTATAATTTTTTTTTAAAAAGTATAGAAATAAAAATATATTTATAAAAATATTTTGAGCCAGAAGTGGGAAGGCAAGTGAGTTCGAATCAAGTAAGATACATGACAGTGTTAGATTAGATCCTAATAATTTAATTTAAATTTGCACAAATTTAAAATTGAGTCCCAATATTTCAAATATGTTTGAATTCTTTTTTTCGCTCAGATTTAACTAACATGATGCAGTTAGGTTTCAAGTGCCCCTTTCTGACTCTACGGGGAATTTTTTTTTTTTTTTACGAAACCAACATCATTATTTTTTTTTTACAAAAACCATAAGAACCAAAATGTCATTTCGGTCCGTTATTTTTTTTTATTCCGGACCGAAATGATATTTTGGTCCGGTCCCCTTTTTGGATTTTCAGTGGTAATGTTTTCACAAGTTTTCATATGAGCCGCTACAGAAAATTCAAAAAGGGGACCGGACTGAAATGTCATTTCGGTTCTTATGATTTTTGTAAAAACAAAAATAATCATGTTAGTTTCGTAAACATATTTTTTTTAATTATGGTTTATAAAAAAAAATTCTCTACGGGGCTCTATCACTGCGCATGATTTCGTAGATCTTGATGTAGATAAACGGCTGAAAGTTGTAGTGTATTTAGGTCCTTGAGAATAAGATGCGGAATTAAGAGCTTGAGAGCACTGTAATCAACCGTTTATTTGTAATCAAACAGTTAAGATCTACTTAATTAAAGCGTGCAGATTCATTAATTACAGCCGCAAATTCATTAATTACAGCAGCTGCGCTTCAGGAACTCGGACATAGTAAATTGGTAACTTAGGTGCGTTTGATAGATGAATTCGTATCCTCGGCATTAACTCAAAAGGGAATCTTTTGAGTTAATGAATTTCGACCATCCAATCTGTCTTAAGATTCGTGCAAACTAGATCAGCACGAATATGAAAAATCTTTTTAAGTTATAGTCAGAAACCGGATTGACTCTGTTTAAAATCAGATGGTTCAGATTCATTAACTCAAAATATTCCTTTTTGAGTTAATGCAGAGTATACGCGTTCTTTGATAGACAAGGTATGTTTGGTTGTAAAACAAGAATAGCTAGAATAGTTAAATTAAAAATAGTTATTGTTTGTTTTATTAGAATAGTCAAAATTCAAAACTCTTAGGAATATCTTAATTCTAATAAGACAAAAAAATTTTGATTCACTATTCTAACTATTTTAACCCAACCAAACACCGAATAAGCTATTATGAATAGCCTAACTAAAGATTTTGTTACGGTAACTTGTGTAACTAATGTGATTTAGTTTTTATCACTTATTTAGAAATTTGTTATTGAATAGTAAAAAATTTAGGATAAAAAGTGATATTGTTTAATTACATTTTAACTGTGATTAGATTGGTATTAAATGAGATAATAAGAAATATTTCTTAATCAGTTAAAAACAATTGAGGCATTTTTGGAAAATATGATGCTTCATATATATTTAACAAGTCATGGTAAATACAAGAGTTAGTTAAAATGAGAAAAATAAATAAATTATTATTTTATTCCTTCTCTCTATCACTATTTCAAATATACAATCCAAACAATATTTCTACTAATTCGGAATAGTCAAAAGTTAGCACTATTCTCAACCACTAACCCAAAAATAACTGTTCTTGCTAATCCTTGCAGCGGTACAAACGTATATTTTGTTTTCTTATAATAGGCAACGTTCGAGCAGTGAATTTTGGATAGTGACTTGTAAAAGGAGTAGGGTTTAAATGCACCATTAGTTTTGTGCTCCAATCATGCTTCACGTCTTTTTCTATGTTTTAGAACAATCGATCCGAACCGCTCAACATGATCTTCATATTAAAATGTGTTTGGAAACCAAATTTTATATTTTTTGGAAATTTTTTACTATTTTTTAGATAGGTGCAAAATCACGGTCCTGAATCTTCTGAAAACAGTGATTTTGTACGTAAAAAATTTTCAAAAAATATAAAATTTGGTCTCCAAGTACATTTTAATACAAAAATAATAGTAAGTGATTCGGATCGACTGTTCAAACTTTAGAAACAAAAATAAGAATGTAGAGTATGATTAAAATACAAAAACATTGGTGCATTTTAATCCTACTCTACTATGTAAAAGTACATATTTTGTTTTCTTATAATGTTACGTAACTTGGGCTTTGTCACGGACATGCCACGTAGTAATTAGTAGGCTAGGATAGGGACAACAAGACCGGAACTAGGTACTCTATGCAATTGGATTGTTTATTAATCTGTTTTGTTCGGAAATAGACGGCGTTTATCATTTATAACTATATATTTAAAGTAACTTAAACCAAGCATTAAGTACTTGTTTACCGTTTAGTTAAATAAAATAAAAATATTGTTCACGTCTCCTTAACTCTAATTTTTATTTAGCAATAATATAATATAATATAATATGATCTAAAGACAATGGATGACGTCATTGGATTTTAGAAAAGAGTATCTGTATGCATCTTAAGAAAATTTTGATGCAGGACTTTTTCTCTATCTGCCACCACATTTTGTTGGTTATATCAAATTTGAAAAGATCTACACCTCAAAAAAAATTTCAATGCAACCTGTTTTCGGTGCAGCTGCTTGCATTTGGATTCAAATCAACTAAAATCCGAAATACATGAACAGTATTTCTAAAATTCCAAATCCAGCCATTCAACTTTTTCTATGCACGCATCTCGAAACTGCTGATTTTTCTGTGCACGTATCTCGAAATAGTTCAACGGCTGGATTCAGAATTTTAGAAATTTCAGCGGTACTGTTCATGATATTGGATTTCAGCAGATTTGAATCCCTTGCATTTAGTTGAAGTATATATGATGCTACAGGCTACATACATGTTGAGGTTGGCACAAAAGAAGCCCAAGATGGGAGTGGCAATAGTACTGCAAATGGGCTTATTAAGTTTTGTCTTGATTGTTAATCAGATTCATTATAGTCGGATTACTATATTTTCAATCATAATTAATTAATTCTAAAATTAAAAGCTCCAATTTGGCATATCTTTTAGGCGATCATGTTTTACAGATTTGACGAGTTTCATTAAAAAAAAACTATCATGAAAAACAAGTTATAATGAACAAATACAAACATACAATTACTCTTTAACTATCAATAACATAGAGAGAGAGAGAGAGAGTTATATTTAAAAAATGAAAATAAAATGGTAATATTTATTTTTAAAATAATATTACTATTATTTTTTTATATAGAAAGCTGGAGATCAAGCCTACCAATTTTTATTTTATGTCCATATATAAAGGACCTCCCATGCAGAGAGTGTTGTCCTTTGCCACTAGACCAAAGACCGGTTATTCAAATAACAATACTATCATAATTATATACAAATAAATTTCTCTAATAAGGAAATAATGTACAACTGTTAATCAAATTTTTAATTGTTATTTTACAAAATTTGTAACTGAAATTTATTAACATATTAACTACATAAAATGTCTGTATGCAGATTTTTATTTTTTTTTTATTTCAAAATTTGGAGTTTGTATGCAGATTTCAATTCTTAACCACATAAAATGTCTAATCTGCACAAAAACTCTCAAGAACCAACAATAGGAACATAAATGATTTGATTCTTTCTATGACAACTAATTTTTTTTTCCATCTTTCTGTTTCCTTTTAAAAATATTAATACATATCTAAAAATAAAAAATATGGAATTACACTATTCCTGGGCACATGTGACGACGCAGCAGTAGAAAGAACCTTATAGAAAAAATAAAAAATTACATGAAGTGTAGAAAGAATAAATTGCAGCAATGATTATCAGAGAGAGATGAGGGATCACATCACATCAAAGTGTCTTAGGTTGAGTCAAATCAAATCAAATCAAACCAAACCTATCTGCACATTTGTCAAGTGTACAGAGACATATATATTCTAAAAAATTCATCTTTTAACTTTAATGTTCAAACCTATACATGTTCATCATTTAAAGTACCATAGACAGAAGAGATATACATGAAGTACTGATGAAAGTTAATGAGCTTTCAAACTTTCAAAGAGCAAATGCTGCTTTCTTTTTCTTTTTCTTTTTTAAAAACTGCATTGTTGTTTGTTTAGATATCTTAGACTGGGTCACACTGTACCTCCTCTCTATCTCTTTTCAGTGTACAACTCCCAAGAAAGTTAAAAGACATGAGAGAGAGAGAGACAGCGGTACCTCTCAACTCTCAAGAGTCGCTATATAGGAAGAGAGAGAGAGAGAGATCCCTGTTTTATTTAATTTATTATTCAGTTTGAAAGTTGAAACACCATTGAAATGGAAACTGTAAAAACCAGAATTTACATGTGAAGTACTATTTTAGACTTTAGAGGGATGGAACTAGAAGGCCTTGGGACAATGTGACAATCTTGAAAATGTTCTTAAAACCTAGATTAACAGTATGATGGATCTAATGGTACTATGTATAGCACGGAGTTAGTCCGTACCTACGGGAAGCTATATTTAGTTGCAAAATTTTAATGGTTGATTCGAACCGTTCAACGTGATTCTCACATGAATATATACTTGCAGACTAAATTTTATATATTTTTGAATATTTTTACTATATTTTAAGATAGGTAGAAAATCACTTGATTTGAAAATTCTGAACCATCCAAAAACAGTGATTTTCTACCTATCTAAAAAAATAGTAAAAGAATTTTAAAAAATAGAAAATTTAGCCCGCAAGTATATTCTCATATGGAAATCATGTTGAACGATTCGGATCGACTGTTTTGAAAACGAAAATATTGATCCGTAGTACGGACCAATCTGTGCTATGCATAGTACCATAGACTCACTCTTAAATATTACAAATGAGAAATAAATGGGTATATCATATATGTGTTATGGAGTATTTGATTGTTTTATTATTCAAGTTTATACAATGTAATTATAGTTTGATAATCTAAAAACATTCAGCAAACAAAAATCGTCACAAATTTTAATTATTTGATGAATGATAAAAATATATACACATGAGTGATCCCTAAAACAAAAGATTCTATTCATCCACTCTTCATTTCTCATCTAATGGTTTCAATTTATTGTCTGAAATTGATAAAATGAACAAGCTATTGTCATGTTTCTCACATTAATGTTATGATCGATGTGGTCCACATATTTTTATTGCATCAGCTTATTACTTGTTGCGGGTCACATTGACCTTTTTTCTGGACATGATCTACACAATTTCATTATGTCATATGTTAGTTACATTTCTAAACCCATAAGCAAAGGATTGTATCAGTTATAATTCTAAATGCATGCATTCCTAGATTCTTATAATTTTGAATTTTATTAAAAACAGATAAAACTATAAAAGTGAGGTCATGGTAATTTGCAATGTGCACATAAGTCCGTTCTATGAATTTTTATATCATCATCTTCAAAGTTTAAATAGCTGATACGAACCGTTTAACATGATCTTTATATGAAAATGTACCTGGTGATCAAATTATACATTTTTTCAACGTTATACTATCCGAAAGCAATGATTTTCTAACTACAAAACTTAAATAATATATAAAATTTGGTCTGTAAGTACATTTTCATATGAGATCATGCTAAGAGGTTCAGATCGACTGTTTGAATTTTGAAAATGGAGATATCAATTCAAAGCAAAGATTAGTCTGCACATTGCAAAGTACCGTAGCCTCATTCACACTATAATATTTATAGAAATCTGATAAACATGAAAATAAATTCAACTGGGTCCCAACAAGAAAGAAAGGTACAATTAAAGCTGTTCTGCCCTTTGTTCTTTTTTTTTTTGTTGGTTAATCTGTTTAAAGATTCATTAGGCATACAGATACGGGGGGGGGGGGGGGGGGACCCCCTACCACTTGTCTTCCTCCAAAACTTTTCAATTTTAGTTAGTAGAACATTAATTTCTTCTTTTGTCTGCTTCTCTCAGTGCTTCAGGTTTTTCTTCTCTTCAAAAACCAACATTGGTGTTTAAGGTATGTGTTCTCTCTTAGAATCCCATTAGTGATTGCAACTGGGAGTTTGATTGGATCTCATTTGTTTCTTCTTTTTAGTTTTCTTATTTTTTCATACTTTTTGATATTAAGGAATTAAGAAGGTACTTTTTGGTACCGTGGTTAAGTATTTTATGCTAGCTAGTCCCTGGTTTTGCTTTATCAGACCAAGGAATTAAGAACTGTACCAGTATCATCCCTAACTAAGATCTCAACTACTCTTGAATTATATATCCTTCATTAATTAAACCAAATGGCATGGTACCATGTAGTAACCCACTTTTGCTGCACTACATGCTATGTCGTATTAATTTCTTTGATTCTAATTTTTTTTATACATGACATCTTAATTATAAGTAAGTTCTACTTTTAATTTTTCAGGTCAAACATAATACCTCAAGCTTAAGTTACCTGGACTGCAATTAAATTATCCCGCAAATGGACAACCGATCAAAAACAATCTATCTGATCACCCGTTTTCTATCTGGAATAACGTCAGAAGGAGTCATATCGAGACTGCACAGATTAATTCTCTAACTTTATCACCCCAATTCGAACCGACAAGTCATGGAAACAGCTTGTCACTTAGCCTCGCTTCTCACGTCCCGCCTGATCCGACAAAAACTATTTGTTATAACTCTCCATCCTATGCTATACAAAACTCGCCGTATTTGAAACCGGCACAAGAGCTACTTGATGAGGTAGTGTGTATCAGCAGTGCAGCTGAAATTAATGCTACTGAGGGAATAACTCTAAATGGAAGGTTTCTTCAGTTAGGAGGGGGGTTAAGAGTTGTTCTTCAAAAGAAAAAGAGGGTGTTCAGGCCAAACTAATTGCATTGTTAAATGAGGTTAATATTTAATCTTATTTAAAGCCATCCAAATTGTTCTTGTATTACCATTAAATTAACAGAAAAAAAACAATCTCGAATTTATTATACCGTCAAATCTGTATCGGCATTTGTATCTTCCACCTTGAAAATATTTACTATTAGACAACTTTTCGGGTTTAAAGGAGTTCATATTTGAGTGAGGCTATGGTACTATGCATGCATAGTGCGGATTGGTCCCTACTATGGATCAATTTCTTCGTTTTCAAAGTTCAAATAGTCGATCTGAACTGTTCAACATGATCTCCATATCAAAATGTACTCCAAGACTAAATTTTAATTTTTTTTAGAATTTGTTTACTATTTTTGTACATACATAGAAAATCACTACTTTTGAATGATCTAGAATTTTTAGCTCTTTTGTGCTTCTATTTGTTGGCATGATCTTTAGTATTTAACTTGACAGAAAAAATTACATTCCAATTTTCAGCTTGAGAGTCAGTATGAACACTACTTCAATCAAATGGACCAAGTATTAGCCTCATTTGAATCTATACTTGGCACCGGTGCAGCTGCATCCTACACCACTCTCACTATCCAAGCAATGCTCAAGCACTTTGCAAACCTAAGAGAAGCAATAATTGCTCAAATCAATACCTCAAAAGAACCGAGGCACGACGAGGAGATGATGGCAATCAATGGAAGGCCGAAAAAAGAGACTTTGAGAAATCTCGGGATGATGCAAATGAGGCAAGTCTGGAGACCATTGAGAGGTTTGCCAGAAGATTCGGTTGCGGTGCTTAGAGCTTGGCTATTCGAGCATTTTCTTCACCCGTAAGTTTTGAAACTTTATTTTGGAATGATTTTGGAGCGTAAATTATGACGATAACTTCTTTAATGTACCTTAATTTTTGAACTTCTTTTTGGTAATGACCTTAATTTTTGACTTGATACAAGGTGTGTAACATATCATTTTCTTGTTAAAAAGTATATATGTGCATCTTTAAAACCCTTAAGCCCAAGTACTTAATTTTAAAAAAATTTGGTTATTGATCTTATGCATGTTTGTTAAACATACATACATATGCGTATGTATGTTGAATGATTTGGAGCTCAAGTACCATGAAACCTTACACACACCTTAATGGTGGGGGGGGGGGGGTGGGGGGGGGAGGCGTAACATATTGTTTTGTTGTTAAACATACATGATATGTGCATTGTTATTCCCTTGAGCCCAGGTACTTTTGTTGGTTTATATCATGCCCATTCTATAGTAGCTAGGTTCTCTGAAACTTATTATAACTTA
>JAJGRW010000669.1:124641-158124 GCA_025461045.1 Carex parvula | reverse complement strand
TTCTTGAAATGCATACAGGTGATGAATATATGGTGATTATGAACAACAGAGGTTGCACGATTTTGTTGCATAAACCTTGAAAAAAAAATGGAATGAAATATAATAGGATGAAGCATTTTTATATTTTGTAGTGTGAGAATAACAATGGTTAAATACAATTATGAGGTCATTGGGGTTGGTTATAGTGGTGCTTTGTATGTTGTAGTTGTTAAGTTGTAATTTCTATAGAAGACCAAAGTAGCTAGCATGTAACTATTATATTGTTGTAAGTATTGGGGGGTGGATAGGAAAAGGATTTTGTAAAGATAGAATTTTACTGGGGAATCAATTTATGATTTTAAAACATCTTGTAAAGATGAAAAGCTAATGTAACCTGACGTCTTAAACCCTGCCTATAATTGCATGCATGTTTTTATTATTCAAAATAGATTTCAATTTTTTTTTTTCCTTTTTTTTGAAATTTTTTTACATCTCCAACTTTGTGGTTGAGAAAAGTGTATTTAGTTATTTCATTAATTTGTTAAACCATAATTTAATGGCAAACAGTAGAAGGGTGCCCAATTAAGATTTGGCAACATGGGCCTCATTTATTGCACATCTACAGTGGCAAAACCTGTTAACAGGCTAACAGCAAGTAGGTAACAAATATGTGGCTGTGAGAGCAGAGAGAGAGAGACTTGAATACTTGATGTCATGTGCAGTTGCCATCTGCCTTCTGGCCTCTATGAGTGGAGAGAGAGAGAGAGAAAGGAAAAAGAGAGAGTAGGTAGTTCAGTAGTTGCCTTGATGCTTCCATCCGCTACAACCATGGAAGGATGACATTGAGCAGTTGTTTGGTTTGCATTGCAGCCATCCGATTGAAATCAGACGGTTAATATTTCATGTGGTTCAAAGTAGACAAACTTACACGTGAAACTGACTCGGTATTGTTTTAGGATGTTGATCTAAAGCTGTACAACTCATGTGATGCTGCTACTATTTGTCAAATTTCATGCGGATTTGCATGATTAATTTGTCTTTTAAATCAGAAAGCTACTGAGTTACATATAGCAGATGTATTAAGGCTCCATTTAAGACTCATGAATCATGACATTGATTTGTAGTTTAAAAATCTTAAAGAAATTTATTCACAAATGGCTATTTGAAATGTTTTTATCGCCAGCGTTGTCTACAACCTTTAGTAAGATTTCATTGTTGTAACAACTTATTTGCAATATTATTAATTTGTTCAACCAGATTATTTTATCTCTTAATTTATTAGTTTTGAAATGGAGACCTAATGACCTAATTCAATAATTTGATGCTAATCTTCTGGCAATCATCTGTTTTATTGCAATATTTTTCATTTTTGAATAAATACTCCGTTTGTAATTTTAATTTGAAATCCGTAGCGAGATCTCTCGTTTATCGTCTATTATTAATGTCATTCATATAATTTGTATAGGTTAGTCAAATTTTTTTTTTTATAAATCAGACAGCCTAATAAAATATGGTTTGAACATTTAATTTCTGATTTGTTGGTGACATATTTAAGAAGATTCCTCTAATACTTTAAAAAAAATAAGTGGAATTGGATAATTGAGGGAATTGGAATTGTGTTTGAATTTTTGCAGTCAAACTCCCGTTTATTATACTTTAGTCTCTCCCCTACTTCTCTAATATGAGCCAATTCTCTATTCCATAAGAAAGGTGGAGAGGAATTGACATTTTCAAGAGATAGAATTGACTCTTTACCAATACTCTTCTACAATCAACTAAACAAAACCGGAATAGTGAATAATTGAAGCCTATTTCAAAATTCTACTTTTCCTAATTTTTCTCTATTCCAAAGAAACTGCTATTTTGGTATGATTTCATAGGTAGGACAACGGACTATGGCCATGTTTGATTGAGGCCTAAACCATGGAATAAGAGGTTTAGGCCTCAGTTATTTCACCAAAGATGAATTAATTGGGTTGGCCTAACTACGTCTAAACTAAAGTTAGGCTTCTAAATTAAACCACCTCCAGGTGGAATAAGATTTAGTCTATCAATAGGCCTAAATCTTTAGTTGTCGATCCGATAATACTTTTTTTTTGTGAAACTCTTTCCCTCTTGTCGATCCGATAATACTATGTAAGACCTTATTTTATTTTGACATTATGTATGAACTTATTAACAATTATAAATTATGTAAAATTTATTTCTATTTACTAGCGTTGTTACAACAAATTTAACTGAAAAAAAAAATAACAAATTAAATCATATACTTAAGTCACCTCATTTCAACCAAACAGATAAGAACTTAAGCCATGATTAATTTTAGACCTTAACCGAACATAATTAATTAGGCCAATCTAAATTAAAATAACTAACTTTAATCACCAAAATTTTAAGCCACAACCAACAAAAACCACCTATGTGATTAACTAGATAACACTTTGACACGGTAAGAAATCACATCAAAAATAATTCTTTGGCGAATTTTAGAGGAACTGGAGATTTTGCATTTCCATACCTGTTATGGAAAAAAAAAATTCACAGATAAGAGCATCTACATCTGATATTATGAAAGTTTCTAATCTGATGTAACAGTTTTCTAATCCAGTTTCAATGATGAGAGAATTTCTTATTTAGAAACTATACATGAAAGATTTTTATTAAGAAATGTTTATAAACAGCCAAATGATTGGCTCAAATTATTTCTCCTTTTTAAGTTATTACTGACGTGGCTTAATAGAAACTCTAAAATTAATTTCAGGAATATGAGAGTTAGAAATTTTAGAGACCTTAATTTCTAAAAAATAATTAATAGTTATTTAAAAACTCATTTGCGTTGGATGCTCTAATATTTATTTATTAAAAATATTTGTTTCTTTTCTAAATATAAAAAGGCCCATGGGCCATCATAGCCAGTTAGGCACTCAATAAAATAAGATGTTTGAGAGCATTTACCATCATTGCTGAAATTCCAGGAATGGCCCCACTTATAAAACGAGTCCGGATCCCCTAAAGTAACCAATTTCTGAGTTTAGACGTGTACGGTGCCTATTTGGTGGTAGCGCAGGGGCCAGTATTATTTGTGGGGTCCAGACTCTTTAAGATTCGTGTTAGAGTATCTTGGACGGTTTGGATCAAAACTCAAAAATTAGGTTAATGCACTGATCTGAATTCCTTATAATACCGCAATTCCACAGTTCTGCACAAATGATTAATTCTAGAATGCTTCGTTGGATTAATCCGTGGCCCCACTCACATATTCTCAAATTAAAACTTAAATCTAGCGTCTATGGAGATTCATACTTGCACCATCTGAGAGTGGGTCCGATGGGCATCGGATCTACTTTGGTTTATGGGTTTAATCACCGTCGATTTGCTTCAAGATTCGTGCATGTTGTTTCAATTTTGTGCACACAATATTAAATTAGATCGGACGGTCATCATATTCGTTGAACCTAAAAGGTAGATCCGATGGGCATCGGACCTACTCCGTTCTCTACTTGCACACCTTTAAAGAGTAAGAAACAATTATAGAATGGAGTGAAATTTGAATGTATTAAAACTAACTTTCTCATGCATCTAGCCGTTCTTACTAAATACTCCCTAATCTATTCAATTGTTGAATGCATGCCCTCAGAAATTGAGAATAGTTTTGCTAAATTTTTGAAAACCGGAAATATTAGTATTAATTTTTTTTTTTTTTTCAAAAAAATCCATACTGATAAAAAGATTCATAATTTTTAGTAACGATGCAGTTTGTCGTATGCTTACTATTAGTGACAATTTTTCAGCCACTATTACCCTAAATCAGAGATGGAGATATTAAGATCAAATGGGTGTAAATTGATCTCTTTTTTTTTTGTGTGTAAAATTTGTATGTTTACTTGTGATTTCTATATAGTTTAGCTTAAAATGTCATGAATACTGTACAATTGATATCTCATTGGTGAGAATTTTATTATTATTTTATATTTTTTCTGAAAAAAATATATAAAGAAAAGTATTTTTGAAAACAAATTCTAGATGAGACATAATTTTTTATCTTACGTATATTTTTATAATTTTTTTTTAAAAAGTATAGAAATAAAAATATATTTATAAAAATATTTTGAGCCAGAAGTGGGAAGGCAAGTGAGTTCGAATCAAGTAAGATACATGACAGTGTTAGATTAGATCCTAATAATTTAATTTAAATTTGCACAAATTAAAAATTGAGTCCCAATATTTCAAATATGTTTGAATTCTTTTTTTCGCTCAGATTTAACTAACATGATGCAGTTAGGTTTCAAGTGCCCCTTTCTGACTCTACGGGGAATTTTTTTTTAAACCATAATTAAATTTTTTTTTTTTTAAGAAACAAACATGATTATGTTTTTTTTACAAAAACCATAAGAAGCAAAATGTCATTTCGGTCCGTTATTTTTTTTTTATTCCGGACCGAAATGATATTTTGGTCCGGTCCCCTTTTTGGATTTTCAGTGGTAATGTTTTCACAAGTTTTCATATGAGCCGCTACAGAAAATTCAAAAAGGGACCGGACTGAAATGTCATTTCGGTCCGGGATAAAAAAAATGGCGGACCGATCGAAATGCCATTTCGATTCTTATGATTTTTGTAAAAATAAAAATAATCATGTTAGTTTATAAAAAAAATTTCTCTACGGGGCTCTATCACTGCGCATGATTTCGTAGATCTTGATGTAGATAAACGGCTGAAAGTTGTAGTGTATTTAGGTCCTTGAGAATAAGATGCGGAATTAAGAGCTTGAGAGCACTGTAATCAACCGTTTATTTGTAATCAAACAGTTAAGATCTACTTAATTAAAGCGTGCAGATTCATTAATTACAGCCGCAAATTCATTAATTACAGCAGCTGCGCTTCAGGAACTCGGACATAGTAAATTGGTAACTTAGGTGCGTTTGATAGATGAATTCGTATCCTCTGCATTAACTCAAAAGGGAATCTTTTGAGTTAATGAATTTCGACCATCCGATCTGTCTTAAGATTCGTGCCGAATAGATCCGCACGAATATTGAAAATCTTCCTAAGTTATAGTCAAAAACCGGATTGGCTCCGTTTAAAATCAGATGGTTCAGATTCATTAACTCAAAATATTCCTTTTTGAGTTAATGCAGAGGATACGCGTTCTTTAATAGACAATGTATGTTTGGTTGTAAAACAAGAATAACTAGAATAGTTAAATTATAAATAGTTATTGTTTGTCTTATTAGAATAGTCAAATTTCAAAACTCTTAGGAATAGCTTAATTCTAATAAGACAAAAAAAATTTGATTCACTATTCTAGCTATTTTAACCCAACCAAACACCGAATAAGCTATTATGAATAGCCTAACTAAAGATTTTGTTACGGTGACTTGTGTAACTAATGTGATTTAGTTTTTATCACTTATTTAGAAATTTGTTATTGAATAGTAAAAAATTTAGGATAAAAAGTGATATTGTTTAATTACATTTTAACTGTGATTAGATTGGTATTAAATGAGATAATAAGAAATATTTCTTAATCAGTTAAAAACAATTGAGGCATTATTGAAAAATATGATGCTTCATATATATTTAACAAGTCATGGTAAATACAAGAGTTAGTTAAAATGAGAAAAATAAATAAATTATTATTTTATTCCTTTCCCTCTATCACTATTTCAAATATACAATTCAAACAATATTTCTACTAATTCGGAATAATCAAAAGTTAGCACTATTCTCAACCACTAACCCAAAAATAACTGTTCTTGCTAATCCTTGCAGCGGTACAAACGTATATTTTGTTTTCTTATAATAGGCAACGTTCGAGCAGTGAATTTTGGATAGTGACTTGTAAAAGGAGTAGGGTTTAAATGCACCATTAGTTTTGTGCTCCAATCATGCTTCACGTCTTTTTCTATGTTTAAAAGTCTGAACAATCGATCCGAACCGCTCAACGTGATCTTCATATTAAAATGTGTTTGGAAACCAAATTTTATATTTTTTGGAAATTTTTTACTATTTTTTAGATAGGTACAAAATCACGGTCCTGAATCTTCTGAAAACAGTGATTTTGTACGTAAAAAATTTTCAAAAAATATAAAATTTGGTCTCCAAGTATATTTTAATACGAAAATGATAGTAAGTGATTCGGATCAACTGTTCAGACTTTAGAAACGAAAATAAGAATGTAGAGTATGATTAGAGCACAAAAACACTGGTGCATTTTAATCCTACTCTACTCTGTAAAAGTACATATTTTGTTTTCTTATAATGTTACGTAACTTGGACTTTGTCACGGACATGCCACGTAGTAATTAGTAGGCTAGGATAGGGACAACAAGACCGGAACTAGGTACTCTATGCAATTGGATTGTTTATTAATCTGTTTTGTTCGGATTTCGTCAATATTTATAAACAATCCAATTAAGTTATCATTTATAACTATATATTTAAAGTAACTTAAACCAAGCATTAAGTTACTTGTTTACCGTTTAGTTAAATAAAATAAAAATATTGTTCACGTCTCCTTAACTCTAATTTTTATTTAGAAATAAAATAATATAATATAATATGATCTAAAGACAATGGATGACGTCATTGGATTTTAGAAAAGAGTATCTGTATGCATCTTAAGAAAATTTTGATGCAGGACTTTTTCTCTATCTGCCACCACATTTTGTTGGTTATATCAAATTTGAAAAGATCTACACCTCAAAAAAAATTTCAATGCAACCTGTTTTCGGTGCAGCTGCTTGCATTTGGATTCAAATCAACTAAAATCCGAAATACATAACAGTATTCCTAAAATTTCAAATCCAGCCGTTCAACTTTTTCTATGCACGCATCTCGAAACTGCTGATTTTTCTGTGCACGTATCTCGAAATAGTTCAACGGCTGGATTCAGAATTTTAGAAATTTCAGCGGTACTGTTCATGACGTTGGATTTCAGTAGATTTGAATCCCTTGCATTTAGTTGAAGTATATATGATGCTACAGGCTACATACATGTTGAGGTTGGCACAAAAGAAGCCCAAGATGGGAGTGGCAATAGTACTGCAAATGGGCCTATTAAGTTTTGTCTTGATTGTTAATCATATTCATTATAGTCGGATTACTATATTTTCAATCATAATTAATTAATTCTAAAATTAAAAGCTCCAATTTGGCATATCTTTTAGGCGATCATGTTTTACAGATTTGACGAGTTTCATTAAAAAAAAACTATCATGAAAAACAAGTTATAATGAACAAATACAAACATACAATTACTCTTTTAACTATCAATAACATAGAGAGAGAGAGAGAGAGTTATATTTAAAAAAATGAAAATAAAATAGTAATATTTATTTTTAAAATAATATTACTATTATTTTTTTATATAAAAAACTGGAGATCAAGCCTACCAATTTTTATTTAATGTCCATATATAAAGGACCTCCCATGCAGAGAGTGTTGTCCTTTGCCACTAGACCAAAGACCGGTTCTTAAAATAATAATACTATCATAATTATATATATACAAATAAATTTCTCTAATAAGGAAATAATGTACAACTGTTAATCAAATTTTTAATTGTTATTTTACAAAATTTGTAACTGAAATTTATTAACATATTAACTACATAAAATGTCTGTATGCAGATTTTTATTTATTTCAAAATTTGGAGTTTGTATGCAGATTTCAATTCTTAACCACATAAAATGTCTAATCTGCACAAAAACTCTCAAGAACCAACAATAGGAACATAAATGATTTGATTCTTTCTATGACAACTAATTTTTTTTTCCATCTTTCTGTTTCCTTTTAAAAATATTAATACATATCTAAAATAAAAAAATATGGAATTACACTATTCCTGGGCACATGTGACGACGCAGCAGTAGAAAGAACCTTATAGAAAAAATAAAAAATTACATGAAGTGTAGAAAGAATAAATTGCAGCAATGATTATCAGAGAGAGATGAGAGATCACATCACATCAAAGTGTCTTAGGTTGAGTCAAATCAAATCAAATCAAACCAAACCTATCTGCACATTTGTCAAGTGTACAGAGACATATATATTCTAAAAAATTCATCTTTTAACTTTAATGTTCAAACCTATACATGTTCATCATTTAAAGTACCATAGACAGAAGAGATATACATGAAGTACTGATGAAAGTTAATGAGCTTTCAAACTTTCAAAGAGCAAATGCTGCTTTCTTTTTCTTTTTTCTTTTTTAAAAACTGCATTGTTGTTTGTTTAGACATCTTAGACTGGGTCACACTGTACCTCCTCTCTATCTCTTTTCAGTGTACAACTCCCAAGAAAGTTAAAAGACATGAGAGAGAGAGACAGCGGTACCTCTCAACTCTCAAGAGTCGCTATATAGGAAGAGAGAGAGAGAGAGATCCCTGTTTTATTTAATTTATTATTCAGTTTGAAAGTTGAAACACCATTGAAATGGAAACTGTAAAAACCAGAATTTACATGTGAAGTACTATTTTAGACTTAGAGGGATGGAACTAGAAGGCCTTGACAATGTGAAATCTTGAAAATGTTCTTAAACCTAGATTAAAATATGAGTGAGTCTATGGTACTATGTATAGCACGGATTAGTCCGTACTACGGAGCTATATTTTTATTTTGAAAATTTTAATGGTTGATTCGAACCGTTCAACGTGATTCTCACATGAATATATACTTGCAGACTAAATTTTATATTTTTTTTAAATTTTTTACTATATTTTAAGATAGGTAGAAAATCACTTGATCTGAAAATTCTGAACCATCCAAAAACAGTGATTTTCTACCTATCTAAAAAAATTTTAAAAGAATTTTAAAAAATATAAAATTTAGTCCGCAAGTATATTCTCATATGGAAATCATGTTTGAACGATTCGGATCGACTGTTTTGAAAACGAAATATTGATCCGTAGTACGGACCAATTCTGTGCTATGCATAGTACCACTAGACTCACTCTTAAATATTACAAATGAGAAATAAATGGATATATCATATATGTGTTATGGAGTATTAATTTGATTGTTTGATTATTCAAGTTTTATACAATGTAATTATAGTTTGATAATCTAAAACCATTCAGCAAACAAAAATCGTCACAAATTTTAATTATTTGATGAATGATAAAAATATTACACATGAATGATCTCTAAAACAAAAGATTATATTCATTCACTCTTCATTTCTCATCTAATGGTTTCAATTTATTGTCTGAAATTGATAAAATTGAACCAAGCTAGTGTCATGTTATCTCTCACATTAATGTTATGATGGGTTCCACATATTTTTATTGCATCAGCTTATTACTGTTGCGGGTCACCACTGACCTTTTTCTGAAAATTTTGAATTTTATTAAAAACAGATAAAACTATAAAACTGAGGTCATGGTAATTGCAATGTGCACATAAGTCCGTTCTATGAATTTTTATTCATCATCTTCAAAGTTTAAATAGCTGCTACGAACCGTTTTAATATGATCTTCATATGGAAAATGTACCTGGTGATCAAATTATACATTTTTTCAACGTTATACTATCCGAAAGCAATGATTTTCTAACTACAAAACTTAAATAATATATAAAATTTGGTCTGTAAGTACATTTTCATATGAGATCATGCTAAGAGGTTCAGATCGACTGCTTGAATTTTGAAAATGGAGATATCAATTCAAAGCAAAGATTAGTCTGCACATTGCAAAGTACCATAGCCTCATTCACACTATAATATTTATAGAAATCTGATAAACATGAAAATAAATTCAACTGGGTCCCAACAAGAAAGAAAGGTACAATTAAAGCTGTTCTGCCCTTTGTTCTTTTTTTTTTTTGTTACTCTTTTTAAAGATTCATTAGGCATACAGATACGGGGGGGGGGGGGGACCCCCTACCACTTGTCTTCCTCCAAAACTTTTCAATTTCTAGTAGTAGAACATTAATTTCTTCTTTTTGTCTGCTTCTCTCAGTGCTTCATGTTTTCTTCTCTTTCAAAAACCAACCATTGGTGTTTAAGGTATGTGTTCTCTCTTTAGAATCCCATTAGTGATTGCTACTGGGAGTTTGATTGGATCTCATTTGTTTCTTCTTTTTAGTTTTCTTATTTTTTCTTACTTTTTGATATTAAGGAATTAAGAAGGTACTTTTTGGTACCGTGTTAAGTATTTTATGCTAGCTAGTCCCTGGTTTTGCTTTATCAGACCAAGGAATTAAGAACTGTACCAGTATCATCCCTAACTAAGATCTCAACTACTCTTGAATTATATATCCTTCATTAATTAAACCAAATGGCATGGTACCATGTAGTAACCCACATTTTGCTGCACTACATGCTATGTCGTATTAATTTCTTTGATTCTAATTTATTTTTTATACATGACATCTTAATTATAAGTAAGTTCTACTTTTAATTTTTCAGGTCAAACATAATACCTCAAGCTTAAGTTACCTGGACTGCAATTAAATTATCCCGCAAATGGACAACCGATCAAAAAACAATCTATCTGATCACCCGTTTTCTATCTGGAATAACAGAAGGAATCATATCGAGACTGCACAGATTAATTCTCTAACTTTATCACCCCAATTCGAACAGACAAGTCATGGAAACAGCTTGTCACTTAGCCTCGCTTCTCACGTTCCGCCCGATCCGACAAAAACTATTTGTTATAACTCTCCATCCTATTCGATACAAAACTCGCCGTATTTGAAACCGGCACAAGAGCTACTTGATGAGGTAGTGTGTATCAGCAGTGCAGCTGAAATTAATGCTACTGAGGGAATAACACTAAATGGAAGGTTTCTTCAGTTAGGAGGGAGGGTTAAGAGTTGTTCTTCAAAAGAAAAAGAGGGTGTTCAGGCCAAACTAATTGCATTGTTAAATGAGGTTAATATTTAATCTTATTTAAAGCCATCCAAATTGTTCTTGTATTACCATTAAATTAACAGAAAAAAAACAATCTCGAATTTATATATTACCGTCAAATCTGTATCGGCATTTGTATCTTCCACCTTGAAAATATTTACTATTAGACAACTTTTCGGGTTTAAAGGAGTTCATATTTGAGTGAGGCTATGGTACTATGCATGCATAGCGCGGATTGGTCCCTACTATGGATCAATTTCTTCGTTTTCAAAGTTTAAATAGTCGATCTGAACTGTTCAACATGATCTCCATATCAAAATGTACTCCAAGACTACATTTTAATTTTTTTTAGAATTTGTTTACTATTTTTGTACATACATAGAAAATCCCTACTTTTGAATGATCTAGAATTTTTAGCTCTTTTGTGCTTCTATTTGTTGGCATGATCTTTAGTATTTAACTTGACAAAAAAAATTACATTCCAATTTTCAGCTTGAGAGTCAGTATGAACACTACTTCAATCAAATGGACCAAGTATTAGCCTCATTTGAATCTATACTTGGCACCGGTGCAGCTGCATCCTACACCACTCTCACTATCCAAGCAATGCTCAAGCACTTTGCAAACCTAAGAGATGCAATAATTGCCCAAATCAATGCCTCAAAAGAACCGAGGCACGACGAGGAGATGATGGCAATCAATGGAAGGCCGAAAAAAGAGACTTTGAGAAATCTCGGGATGATGCAAATGAGGCAAGTCTGGAGACCATTGAGAGGTTTGCCAGAAGATTCGGTTGCGGTGCTTAGAGCTTGGCTATTCGAGCATTTTCTTCACCCGTAAGTTTTGAAACTTTATGTTGGAATGATTTTGGAGTGTAAATTATGACGATAACTTCTTTAATGTACCTTAATTTTTGAACTTCTTTTTGGTAATGACCTTAATTTTTGACTTGATACAAGGTGTGTAACATATCATTTTCTTGTTAAAAAGTATATATGTGCATCTTTAAAACCCTTAAGCCCAAGTACTTAATTTTAAAAAAAATTTGGTTATTGATCTTATGCATGTTTGTTAAACATACATACATATGCGTATGTATGTTTGAATGATTTTGGAGCTCAAAGTACCATGAAACCTTACACACACCTTAATGGTGGGGGGGGGGGGGTGGGGGGGGGGAGGCGTAACATATTGTTTTGTTGTTAAACATACATGATATGTGCATTGTTATTCCCTTGAGCCCAAGTACTTTTGTTGGTTATTATATATCATGCCCATTTTCTATAGTAGCTAGGTTCTCTGAAACTTATTATAACTTAAAAATTGCTGGTTTTTTTTTTGTATGGTATCAGTTATCCAAATGACAATGAAAAGCTGATGCTGGCGGTCAGGACCGGTTTATCCCGAAACCAGGTACAAAAATGCATGTCTTCCTTCCTTGGAATTTCTTTTCTTTGTTTCTTGTTTTAATTTGCATGCGATATATATATATCACTCAATTTTTATGATGAGCTTGACATTTCAAGAGTTCTACTAAATATTCTACGCATGCACCTCAGATATCGAACTGGTTTATCAATGCTCGGGTTAGGTTGTGGAAGCCGATGATAGAAGAGATGTACAAAGAGGAATTTTCGGATGATTCGAGGGATTTAAATGCCTGTTCTTAGCATCTCCTCTTTTGTTTCTTCTTAGTAATTAATTTGAGAATTTTACCAGTTGCAAGATCTGAAATGCTAAAATTCTCACTAGCTAGCTGAATGATTTGGCTTTTTTTTTCAGTATATATATAATATATATATATATTTTTCATTTGGCACCGCGACTGTGTTTTAGATTACAGTAACAGTAATCAAAATATGAATTTCAGTCCAATTGAGAAAGAAAACCTATTTAAAACTTACTGTAAAACTAGAAACTACTATTCCCAACTATTTTATAGGAAAAGCTTGGATCTCGACCGTCAGATTTGGAATTGATGGTCTGGGGCCATCCTATGTATTATATTCCTTGCTACTGGAGAGGAGCTGAATTTGTTGAGTGAGTCTATGGTACTATGCATAGCACGATTTGGTCCGTAACATGGATCAATATTTTCATTTTCAAAATTTTAACGATCGACCTGAACCGTTCAACATGATTTTCATATGAATATGTATTTGCCGACCGATTTTTATATTTTTTAGAATTTTTACCTTTTTTTAAGATAGGTAGAAAATCACTGTTTTTGGATGGTTAATTCATAATTTTCAGATCAAGTGATTTTCTATCTATCTTAAAAAAATAGTAAAAAAAATTTAAAAAATATAAAATTCGTCCACAAGTACATATTCATATGGAGATCATGTTGAACAGTTTGGATTGACCGTTAGAATTTTGGAAACGAAAATATTGATTCGTATTACGAACCAATCCGTGATTTGCATAGTATCATAGACTCACTCGAATTTGTTTGTGAATTAAATCTAATATTCTAATTAAATATTTTGCACATTAATTACTGCCATTATGATAAATGCCCATTTATCATGTTCTCAGTAAACAACAAAAACATGTCCGGAACAAAAAAAAGTTACCTGTTAATTTATAATTTATAATAGTTATTATAGCAAAACTTTTATAATATTTTTTTCTCAAGTATTGACAAAATTATTAATTGTTCTATGGTTTTTTCTACATTACTTAACTGTAGTTTAACGAGTTTAAATCATCATCCAAAATATAAACTCTCAGCAATAAAACAAAATATCATTAATTTCAAATGCAAATTACCGATATAGTTTTTTTTTTGAAGAAATAAGAACTCTACTGGCATCGTTTTCTTAATTCATCTAAAGCTGAAAGTCATGAATATTACTTATTATTATTATTATTATTATTATTATTTTAACAGAAACTGAGAATTGAAAGCTTAGAATGTAAATATCAACGAACTATCGGGCCACGGGGCTCACTATATTGAGCCTTTGTTCAGCCTTTGTTAGAAGGAGGACCATTTAGAGCCCATTTTCTCAGTACCTATTGGACCATAGGCCCATAGTAAGCATCTTGCGGTTTGGTCTAGATACTTTCAAATGTGGGAAGCTCCCTTTCTCACAGGCCTGCTACTTACTGTATACAGCCTACGAATATATATAAAAATGTCACGCACTGACCGAACTAAGTCACGTGATCATATTTAATATATATATTTTTTAGTAAAAATAGGAGGTCAAGCCATTCAACTAGAGTGGGAAAAACGTGCCATACCGTGCCGTGACTAACACGTCGTGACTTTGGTCTCATGCCGTGACCAAGTTAATTTTTCACGTGTCGTGCCGTGCCATGACCAAAATGTCAAGGAGTGGTCACGACACGCAAATGGTCACGCCATGTGAGTCACACCATGCCTAAACATGCTGTGACCATACGTGACTTGCGTGACCATATAATCATAATTTAGATTAGTTTATTCAAGATTCATCATTAATCAATATCTAATGGTGCTAATCACACGTGACTCGCGTGACGACATGTCGTGCCGTGCCGTGCCAAAGTTTCAAAAGATGGGCACGGCACACGAATGGTCACGGCACGGGACACGCGAGTCACGGCACGTAACTGACACGCGTGCCGTGCCGTTCTGTGACGGAGCCGGCTCCGCCGTGCCATTTTTCCCCCTCAACACTCAACTATTAAATATTCACAATCAATTTTCCTATCTAAATTTAAACGACTTTTCACACGAGGATATTGTCTTTACCACTGGATCAAAGACTGATTTTCGTGACCACATTTAATATTGTATATATACTTATAGAATTTTTTGATATTTTTGGACATTTTTATTGATCTTTTCTTCCTTAAACAAACTTAATTTCGAAAAAAAATAGTTAAACATAATCACAAGTAACGTGACCACGACACGTGTGGTCAAGGCATGAACAAGTCATGATCATTTCTTGTAATTTTAATCATAATACAATACATAAAAGAATGACTTAATTACAACACTACACAACACATGATCCTAATCACAGGACACAAATTTACATTTCTAAATTAGACACAAACATTTAACAGTAGGAATTAGGGTTTTGTCAAATAAGAACTTACGTGGACTACTGATTATAATAATCAGAACTATTCGATTCTGATAAGCTGTCCATTTCGTTAATTGAAAATGCAAAATTAAATTAAATTCAAGGTCCGATAATGAAGCCGTCAAATAGACCTATTCTTTGTTTAGTTACTCTCTTTATATTGAATGAGTTCCTATTTTTATTTCTCAACTTATCAACTACCAATCAATCTCTTTAATTTCCTTTTCTTTTCTGGAATTTGCACAATTCACTGTTAAGATGTTTGCGTCACAAATCTGGAAAAAATCATTAAATTACAGAATTATCGATCATTGAAATTAAAATACAAACTAAAATAAAGAAACATAAGAAATGAAACATTTTTCGAGTAAAGTTGGATGTCAAATTATCTAACTGTTTTAATAGAATTCAGATCAACCCCGGTACCGTAATAGGGAATCTTTTGCAATTACTTGATCTGGACCGTTCTTTTTAACTTGGCACGAATCTCAAAGCCCAATAATACTGCCCCCTCTATCGGCCCGAATCCCAAACCGGCTGGGAATTATCTCAAACCATAAAGTGAAGGGAATCTTTTACGGTACCGAGGAGGATATTTGTCTGTTTTAATATCCATAAGAGATTTTTTCATTCAGATTTCAAACTTACAACCTCCTACACGGAGAGCATTATCTTTGCCACTGGACCAAATGTTGGTTTTCATAAAAAATGAAGTGTATTTAAAGTAGAACTAAAGTGTTCTTAAGTTCATCAAGCTCCTTTGTAAACTTAACTCTAAAACCTATCGGATTGGTTTAAAACGACGAATCAAAATTGTTGAAACCAGTATATCTTATAAGCGATGCGTCTACATGCGAAAAATTAAAATTTTAAAATTATTTTAGTATAGAGTCAAGTAGAAAAAATATTCAAAAATTAATGGATTAAAATTAATTTATAGACCTTCAAATTGTGAATATTTTTTACCACTTGACTCTATACGAAACTAATTCAAAATTAAATTTTTTTTTTAATGTAAACACATCAATCGTCAGGTAGATCGGTTTCAATAGTTTGAATTCATTGTTTTAGAGTTGCTAAACACCCTAATCCATAAATATAGTGTGAACTAAAGAAGTACCGATACGGTTTTTCAAAGTATTATTTACCCTAATAGTTGTGGTGCCAGATTTGCATGCAATTAAATATCAAGTTGAAAATTTTCTACTTTCAAATGACAAACTCAAAGTAGTTATAATTACATATATATAACTCATCATTATTTTCTTTAAATGTGAAGAAAATTTTATAATATTCCCGTTGTGCTGATCTTTAGGATAAATTAAGAAAATGTGCATACCCAAAAAATAATGCTTCTCTATTTTTTTTTCCTTGTTTGTTGTATCTGCGTGTAATAGTGAAAGACTCAATTTGGTTAATAAAATTTTTTTTGGAACAAATTACCAAAAAAAGAAAAAGGAATTTGCTCTGAGACAAAAACAAAAACCCCAGAAGGCTGTAATGTAGTAACAGCGTATTATAATATTATTACATCACAGTTCATTCCGAGGTAGATAAATATAAATAAATAAATAAATAAAATAAATGATGATAAAAATTGAGAAGGAAAGAAAAAAAAGAAACGTAATAAGCTCCTCTCATTTCATCGCCGTATAAAATTTTCATCGCCTCCTTCCTCGTCTCTCTTTTCACCTCCAATCCCCAAATCCCTCTTTCTCTTTCCTTCTTCGTCTCTCCTTTTTCCTTTCTTCTCCAAGGAAGGCCAAGGACGGCTCGAGGTTTTTTGAGGTACAGGTCTAGATCCCTTCTGGTCTCCACAGATCGATGGGAGAATCTTCTCTTATTTGAGTTATCGGTCTTTATTTTGCAATCGCCGCATTTGAATTCATTACTTGTCGGGCTTTTTTCTATTGATTTTTTTATAATTTGGGAAGGTTTAAGCCCGCTTTAATAAAAATCTCGATCTGAGCTGAACTATTTCCCCCAAAATCTGCTTTGTTAGAGGAAAGCCAATCACCGACCTATAATTTCCATACTTTGAGTAAACTGGATTAAAAAAAGCTATTTTGTTTTCTTTTTTTTCTTTCCTTCTCAATTTTTATCATCGTTTATTTTATTTATTTATTTATTTATATTTATCTACCTCGGATGAACTGTGATGTAATAATATTATAATACGCTGTTACTACATTACAGCCTTCTGGGGTTTTTGTTTTTGTCTCAGAGCAAATTCCTTTTTTCTTTTTTTGGTAATTTGTTCCAAAAAAAATTTATTAACCAAATTGAGTCTTTCACTATTACACGCAGATACAACAACAAGGAAAAAAAAAATAGAAGGATTATTTTTTGGGTATACAAATTTTCTTAATTTATCCTAAAGATCAGCACAACGGGAATATTATAAATTTTCTTCACATTTAAAGAAAATAATGATGAGTTATATATGTAATTCTAACTACTTTGAGTTTGTCATTTGAAAGTTCAGAATTTTCAACTTGATATTTAATTGCATGCAAATCTGGCACCACAACTATTAGGTTAAAAAATACTTTGAAAAACCGTATCTGTACTTCTTTACTTAGTATCACACTATATTTATGGATTAGGGTGTTTAGCAACTCTAAAACAATAAATTCAAACTATTGAAACCGATCTACCTTACGATTGATGTGTTTACATTCAAAAAAATTTAACTTTGAATTAATTTAGTATAGAGTCAAGTGGTAAAAAATATTCACAATTTGAAGGTCTATAAATTAATTTTAATCCATTAATTTTTGAATATTTTTTCTACTTGACTCTATACTAAAATAATTTTAAAATTTTAATTTTTCGCATGTAGACGCATCGCTTATAAGATATACTGGTTTCAACAATTTTGATTCGTCGTTTTAAACCAATCCGATAGGTTTTAGAGTTAAGTTTGCAAAGGAGCTTGATGAACTTAAGAACACTTTAGTTCTACTTTAAATAACTTCATTTTTTATGAAACCAATATTTGGTCCAGTGGCAAAGATAATACTCTCCGTGTAGGAGGTGTAAGTTTGAAATCTGAATGAAAAATCTCTTATGATATTAAAACAGACAAATATCCTCCTCAGTACCGTAAAAGATTCCCTTCACTTTATGATTGAGATAATTCCCAGCCGGTTTGGGATTCGGCCGATAGAGGGGGCAGTATTATTGGGCTTTGAGATTCGTGCCAAGTTAAAAAGAACGGTCCAGATCAAGTAATTGCAAAAGATTCCCTATTACGGTACCGGGGTTGATCTGAATTCTATTAAAACATTAGATAATTTGACATCCAACTTTACTCGAAAAATGTTTCATTTCTTATGTTTCTTTATTTTAGTTTGTATTTTAATTTCAATGATCGATAATTCTGTAATTTAATGATTTTTTCCAGATTTGTGACGCAAACATCTTAACAGTGAATTGTGCAAATTCCAGAAAAGAAAAGGAAATTAAAGAGATTGATTGGTAGTTGATAAGTTGAGAAATAAAATAGGAACTCATTCAATATAAAGAGAGTAACTAAACAAAGAATAGGTCTATTTGACGGCTTCATTATCGGACCTTGAATTTAATTTAATTTTGCATTTTCAATTACGAAATGGACAGCTTATCAGAATCGAATAGTTCTGATTATTATAATCAGTAGTCCACGCAAGTTCTTATTTGACAAAACCCTAATTCCTACTGTTAAATTTTTGTGTCTAATTTAGAAATGTAAATTTGTGTCCTGTGTTCGGATCATGACTTGTTCAATGTTTTGTCTTATTGTGTCCTGTGTAGTTGTATTAAGTCATTTTTTTATGTATTGTATTATGATTAAAATTATAAGAAATGATCATGACTTGTTCATGCCGTGACCATACGTGTGGTGGTCACATCACTTGTTCATGTTTAACTATTTTTTTTTCAAAATTAAGTTTATTCAAGAAAGAAAGATCAATAAAAATGTCCTAAAATATCAAAAATTTCTAGAAGTATATATATACAATATAAATGTGGTCACGAAAATCAGTCTTGATCTAGTAATAAAAACAATATCCTCGTGTGAAAAGTCGTTTAAATTTAGATAGGAAAATTGATTGTGAATATTAATAGTTGAGTGTTGAGGGGAAAAATGGCACGGCGGAGCCGGCTCCGTCACAGAACGCACGGCACGCGTGTCAGTTACGTGCCGTGACTCGCGTGTCCCGTGCCGTGACCATTCGTGTGCCGTGCCCATCTTTTGAAACTTTGGCACGGCACGGCACGACATGTCGTCACGCGAGTCACGTGTGATTAGCACCATTAGATATGATTAATGATGAATCTTGAATAAACTAATCTAAATTATGATTATATGGTCACGCAAGTCACGTATGGTCACAGCATGTTTAGGCATGGTGTGACTCACATGGCGTGACCATTTGCGTGTCGTGACCACTCCTTGACATTTGGTCATGGCACGCACGACACGTGAAAAATTAACTTGGTCACGGCATGAGACCAAAGTCACGTGTTTAGTCACGGCACGGTATGGCACGTTTTTCCCACTCTAGTTGAATGGCTTGACCTCCTATTTTTCTAAAAAATATATATATTAAATATGATCACGTGACTTAGTTCGTCATGCGTGACATTTTTATATATATTCGTAGGCTGTATACAGTAAGTAGCAGGCCTGTGACAAGGGACTTCCCACATTTGAAAGTATCTAGACCAAACCGCAAGATGCTTACTATGGGCCTATGGTCCAATAGTTAGTGAAAAATGGGCTCTAATGGTCTCCTTCTAACAAAAGGCTGAACAAAGGCTCAATATAGTGAGCCCGTGGCCCGATAGTTCCGTTGATATTTACATTCTAAGCTTTCAATTCTCAGTTTCTGTTAAAATAATAATAATAATAATAATAATAATAAGTATATTCATGACTTTCAGCTTAGATGAATTAAGAAAACGATGCCAGGTAGAGTTCTTATTTCTTCAAAAAAAAACTATATCGGTAATTTGCATTTGAAATTAATGATATTTTGTTTTATTGCTGAGAGTTTATATTTTGGATGATGATTTAAACTCGTTAAACTACCAGTTTAAGTAATGTAGAAAAACCATAGAACAATTAATAATTTGTCAATACTTGAGAAAAAAATATTATAAAAGTTTTGCTATAATAACTATTATAAATTATAAATTAACCAGGTAACTTTTTTTTGTTCCGGACATGTTTTTGTTGTTTACTGAGAACATGATAAATGGGCATTTATCATAATGGCAGTAATAATGTGCAAATATTTAATTAGAATATTAGATTTAATTCACAAACAAATTCGAGTGAGTCTATGATACTATGCAAATCACGGATTGGTTCGTAATACGAATCAATATTTTCGTTTCCAAAATTCTAACGGTCAATCCAAACTGTTCAACATGATCTCCATATGAATATGTACTTGTGGACGAATTTTATATTTTTTAAATTTTTTTTACTATTTTTTTAAGATAGATAGAAAATCACTTGATCTGAAAATTATGATTACCATCCAAAAACAATGATTTTCTACCTATCTAAAAAAGGTAAAAATTCTAAAAAAATAAAAATCGGTCGGCAAATACATTCATATGAAAATCATGTTGAACGGTTCAGATCGATCGTTAAATTTTGAAAATGAAATATGATCCATTTACGGACCAAATCGTGCTATGCATAGTACCATAGACTCACTCAAATTCAGCTCCTCTCCAGTAGCAAGGAATATAATACATAGGATGGCCCCAGACCATCAATTCCAAATCTGACGGTCGAGATCCAATCTTTTCCTATAAAATAGTTGGGAATAGTAGTTTCTAGTTTTACAGTAAGTTTTAAATAGGTTTTCTTTCTCAATTGGACTGAAATTCATATTTTGATTACTGTTACTGTAATCTAAAACACAGTCGCGGTGCCAAATGAAAATATATATATATTTATATATACTGAAAAAAAAAGCCAAATCATTCAGCTAGCTAGTGAGAATTTGAGCATTTCAGATCTTCCAACTGGTAAAATTCTCAAATTAATTACTAAGAAGAAACAAAAGAGGAGATGCTAAGAACAGGCATTTAAATCCCTCGAATCATCCGAAAATTCCTCTTTGTACATCTCTTCTATCATCGGCTTCCACAACCTAACCCGAGCATTGATAAACCAGTTCGATATCTGATGAGGTGCGTAGAATATTTAGTAAAACTCTTGAAATGTCAAGCTCATCATAAAAATTGAGTGATAATATATCGCATGCAAATTAAAACAAGAAACAAGAAAAGAAATTCCAAGGAAGGAAGACATGCATTTTTGTACCTGGTTTCGGGATAAACCGGTCCTGACCGCCAGCATCAGCTTTTCATTGTCATTTGGATAACTGATACCATACAAAAAACCAGCAATTTTTAAGTTATAATAAGTTTCAGAGAACCTAGCTACTATAGAAAAATGGGCATGATATATAATAACCAACAAAAGTACCTGGGCTCAAGGGAATAACAATGCACATATCATGTATGTTTACAACAAAACAATATGTTACGCCTCCCCCCCCCACCCCCCCCCCCCACCATTAAGGTGTGTGTAAGGTTTCATGGTACTTTGAGCTCCAAAATCATTCAAACATACATACGCATATGTATGTATGTTTAACAAACATGCATAAGATCAATAACCAAATTTTTTTTAAAATTAAGTACTTGGGCTTAAGGGTTTTAAAGATGCACATTATACTTTTTAACAAGAAATGATATGTTACACCTTGTATCAAGTCAAAAATTAAGGTCATTACCAAAAAGAAGTTCAAAAATTAAGGTACATTAAAGAAGTTATCGTCATAATTTACGCTCCAAAATCATTCCAACATAAAGTTTCAAAACTTACGGGTGAAGAAAATGCTCGAATAGCCAAGCTCTAAGCACCGCAACCGAATCTTCTGGCAAACCTCAATGGTCTCCAGACTTGCCTCATTTGCATCATCCCGAGATTTCTCAAAGTCTCTTTTTTCGGCCTTCCATTGATTGCCATCACTCCTCGTCGTGCCTCGGTTCTTTTGAGGTATTGATTTGAGCAATTATTGCTTCCTTAGATTTGCAAAGTGCTTGATGCATTGCTTGGATAGTGAGAGTGGTGTAGGATGCAGCTGCACCGGTGGCCAGAGTAGTAGATGCAAATGAGGCTAATACTTGGTCCATTTGATTGAAGTAGTGTTCATACTGACTCTCAAGCTGAAAAGTGGAATGTAATTTTTTCTGTCAAGGTTAAATACTAAAGATCATGCCAACAAATAGAAGCACAAAAGAGCTAAAAAATTCTAGATCATTCAAAAGTAGTGATTTTCTATGTATGTACAAAAATAGTAAACAAATTCTAAAAAAAAATTAAAATTTAGTCTTGGAGGACATTTTGGATATGGAGATCATGGTTGAACAGTTCAGATCGACTATTTGAACTTTGAAAACGAAGAAATTGATCCATAGTGGGACCAATCCGCGCTATGCATGCATAGTACCATAGCCTCACTCAAATATGACTCCTTAAAAAACCCGAAAAGTTGTCTAATAGTAATTTTTCAAGGTGGAAAGATACAAATGCCGATACAGATTGACGGTAATATATAAATTCGAGATTGTTTTTTTTCTGTTAATTTAATGGTAATACAAGAACAATTTGATGGCTTTAAATAAGATTAAATATTAACCTCATTTAACAATGCAAGTAGTTTGGCCTGAACACCCTCTTTTCTTTTGAAGAACAACTCTTAACCCTCCCTCCTAACTGAAGAAACCTTCCATTAGTGTTATTCCCTCAGTAGCATTAATTTCAGCTGCACTGCTGATACACACTACCTCATCAAGTAGCTCTTGTGCCGATTTCAAATACGGGCTGAGTTTGTATAGCATAGGATGGAGAGTTATAACAAATAGTTTTTGTCGGATCAGGCGGGACGTGAGAAGCGAGGCTAAGTGACAAGCTGTTCCATGACTTGTCGGTTCGAATTGGGGTGATAAAGTTAGAGAATTAATCTGTGCAGTCTCGATATGATCCTTCTGTTATTCCAGATAGAAACGGGTGATCAGATAGATTGTTTTTTGATCGGTTGTCCATTTGCGGGATAATTTAATTGCAGTCCAGGTAACTTAAGCTTGAGGTATTATGTTTGACCTGAAAAATTAAAAGTAGAACTTACTTATAATTAAGATGTCATGTATAAAAATAAATTAGAATCAAAGAAATTAATACGACATAGCATGTAGTGCAGCAAAATGTGGGTTACTACATGGTACCATGCCATTTGGTTTAATTAATGAAGGATATATAATTCAAGAGTAGTTGAGATCTTAGTTAGGGATGATACTGTACAGTTCTTAATTCCTTGGTCTGATAAAGCAAAACCAGGGACTAGCTAGCATAAAACTACAACGGTACCAAAAAGTACCTTCTTAATTCCTTAATATCAAAAAGTATGAAAAAATAAGAAAACTAAAAAGAAGAACAAATGAGATCCAATCAAACTCCCAGTTGCAATCACTAATGGGATTCTAAAGAGAGAACACATACCTTAAACACCATGGTTGGTTTTGAAAGAGAAAACATGAAGCACTGAGAGAAGCAGACAAAAAGAAGAAATTAATGTTCTACTACTAGAGAATTGAAAAGTTTTGGAGAAGACAAGTGGGAGGGGGGGTCCCCCCCCCCCCCCCCCCCCCCCCCTCCCCTGTATCTGTATGCCTAATGAATCTTTAAAAAGATTAAACAAAAAATAAAAAAGAACAAAGGGCAGAACAGCTTTAATTGTACCTTTCTTTCTTGTTGGGACCCAGTTGAATTTATTTTCATGTTTATCAGATTTCTATAAATATTATAGTGTGAATGAGGCTATGGTACTTTGCAATGTGCAGACTAATCTTTGCTTTGAATTGATATCTTCATTTTCAAAATCCAAGCAGTCGATCTGAACCTCTTAGCATGATCTTCATATGAAAATGTACTTACAAACCAAGTTTTATATATTTTTTAAGTTTTTAGTTAGAAAATCATTGCTTTCGGATAGTATAACGTTGAAAAAATGTATAATTTGATCACCAGGTACATTTTCATATGAAGATCATGTTAAACGGTTCGTATCAGCTATTTAAACTTTGAAGATGATGATATAAAAATTCATAGAACGGACTTATGTGCACATTGCAAATTACCATGACCTCAGTTTTATAGTTTTATCTGTTTTTACTACTTTTTAATAAAATTCAAAATTTTCAGAAAAAGGTCAATGTGACCCGCAACAAGTAATAAGCTGATGCAATAAAAATATGTGGACCACATCATATTAATGTGAGAGATAACATGACAATAGCTTGTTCATTTTATCAATTTCAGACAATAAATTGAAACCATTAGATGAGAAATGAAGAGTGAATGAATATAATCTTTTGTTTTAGAGATCATTCATGTGTATATATTTTTATCATTCATCAAATAATTAAAATTTGTGCCGATTTTTGTTTGCTGAATGTTTTTAGATTATCAAACTATAATTACATTGTATAAAACTTGAATATAATAAAACAATCAAATACTCCATAACACATATATGATATACCCATTTATTTCTCATTTGTAATATTTAAGAGTGAGTCTATGGTACTATGCATAGCACAAATTGGTCCGTACTACGGATTAATATTTTCGTTTTCAAAACAGTCGATCCGAATCGTTCAACATGATTTCCATACGAGAATATACTTGCGGACTAAATTTTATATTTTTTAAAAAAAATTTAAATTTTTTTTAGATAGGTAGAAAATCACTGTTTTTGGATGGTTCAGAATTTTCAGATCCAGTGATTTTCTACCTATCTTAAAATATAGTAAAAAATTTAAAAAAAATATAAAATTTAGTCTGCAAGTATATATTCATGTGAGAATCACGTTGAACGGTTCGGATCAACCATTAAAATTTTCAAAATAAAAATATAGCTCCGTGGTACGGACTAATCCGTGCTATACATAGTACCATAGACTCACTCATATTTTAATCTAGGTTTAAGAACATTTTCAAGATTTTACATTGTCAAGGCCTTCTAGTTCCATCTCTCTAAAGTCTAAAATAGTACTTCACATGTAAATTCTGGTTTTTACAGTTTCCATATCAACGGTGTTTCAACTTTCAAACTGAATAATAAATAAAATAAAACAGGGATCTCTCTCTCTCTCTCTCTCATCCTATATAGCGACTCTTGAGAGTTGAGAGGTACCGCTGTCTCTCTCTCTCATGTCTTTTAACTTTCTTGGGAGTTGTACACTGAAAAGAGATAGAGAGGAGGTACAGTGTGTGACCCAGTCTAAGATATCTAAACAAACAACAATGCAGTTTTTAAAAAAGAAAAAGGAAAAGAAAGCAGCATTTGCTCTTTGAAAGTTTGAAAGCTCATTAACTTTCATCAGTACTTCATGTATATCTCTTCTGTCTATGGTACTTTAAATGATGAACATGTATAGGTTTGAACATTAAAGTTAAAAGATGAATTTTTTAGAATATATATGTCTCTGTACACTTGACAAATGTGCAGATAGGTTTGGTTTGATTTGATTTGATTTGACTCAACCTAAGACACTTTGATGTGATGTGATCTCTCATCTCTCTCTGATAATCATTGCTGCAATTTATTCTTTCTACACTTCATGTAATTTTTTATTTTTTCTATAAGGTTCTTTCTACTGCTGCGTCGTCACATGTGCCCAGGAATAGTGTAATTCCATATTTTTTTTTAGATATGTATTAATATTTTTAAAAGGAAACAGAAAGATGGAAAAAAAAATTAGTTGTCATAGAAAGAATCAAATCATTTATGTTCCTATTGTTGGTTCTTGAGAGTTTTTGTGCAGATTAGACATTTTATGTGGTTAAGAATTGAAATCTGCATACAAACTCCAAATTTTGAAATAAAAAAAAATAAAAATCTGCATACAGACATTTTATGTAGTTAATATGTTAATAAATTTCAGTTACAAATTTTGTAAAATAACAATTAAAAATTTGATTAACAGTTGTACGTTATTTCCTTATTAGAGAAATTTATTTGTATATATATAATTATGATAGTATTGTTATTTGAAGAACCGGTCTTTGGTCTAGTGGCAAAGGACAACACTCTCTGCATGGGAGGTCCTTTATATATGGACATTAAATAAAAATTGGTAGGCTTGATCTCCAGTTTTTTATATAAAAAAATAATAGTAATATTATTTTAAAAATAAATATTACTATTTTATTTTCATTTTTTTAAATATAACTCTCTCTCTCTCTCTCTATGTTATTGATAGTTAAAAGAGTAATTGTATGTTTGTATTTGTTCATTATAACTTGTTTTTCATGATAGTTTTTTTTTAATGAAACTCGTCAAATCTGTAAAACATGATCGCCTAAAAGATATGCCAAATTGGAGCTTTTAATTTTAGAATTAATTAATTATGATTGAAAATATAGTAATCCGACTATAATGAATATGATTAACAATCAAGACAAAACTTAATAGGCCCATTTGCAGTACTATTGCCACTCCCATCTTGGGCTTCTTTTGTGCCAACCTCAACATGTATGTAGCCTGTAGCATCATATATACTTCAACTAAATGCAAGGGATTCAAATCTGCTGAAATCCAACGTCATGAACAGTACCGCTGAAATTTCTAAAATTCTGAATCCAGCCGTTGAACTATTTCGAGATACGTGCACAGAAAAATCAGCAGTTTCGAGATGCGTGCATAGAAAAAGTTGAACGGCTGGATTTGAAATTTTAGGAATACTGTTCATGTATTTCGGATTTTAGTTGATTTGAATCCAAATGCAAGCAGCTGCACCGAAAACAGGTTGCATTGAAATTTTTTTTGAGGTGTAGATCTTTTCAAATTTGATATAACCAACAAAATGTGGTGGCAGATAGAGAAAAAGTCCTGCATCAAAATTTTCTTAAGATGCATACAGATACTCTTTTCTAAAATCCAATGACGTCATCCATTGTCTTTAGATCATATTATATTATATTATTTTATTTCTAAATAAAAATTAGAGTTAAGGAGACGTGAACAATATTTTTATTTTATTTAACTAAACGGTAAACAAGTAACTTAATGCTTGGTTTAAGTTACTTTAAATATATAGTTATAAATGATAAACGCCGTCTATAAATCGAATTAAAATATTGACGAAATCCGAACAAAACAGATTAATAAACAATCCAATTGCATAGAGGACCTAGTTCCGGTCTTGTTGTCCCTATCCTAGCCTACTAATTACTACGTGGCATGTCCGTGACAAAGTCCAAGTTACGTAACATTATAAGAAAACAAAATATGTACTTTTACAGAGTAGAGTAGGATTAAAATGCACCAATGTTTTTGTATTCTAATCATACTCTACATTCTTATTTTTGTTTCTAAAGTTTGAACAGTCGATCCGAATCACTTACTATTATTTTTGTATTAAAATGTACTTGGAGACCAAATTTTATATTTTTTGAAAATTTTTTACGTACAAAATCACTGTTTTCAGAAGATTCAGGACCGTGATTTTGCACCTATCTAAAAAATAGTAAAAAATTTCCAAAAAATATAAAATTTGGTTTCCAAACACATTTTAATATGAAGATCATGTTGAGCGGTTCGGATCGATTGTTCGAACTTTTAAAACATAGAAAAAAGACGTGGAGCATGATTGGAGCACAAAACTAATGGTGCATTTAAACCCTGCTCCTTTCACAAGTCACTATCCAAAATTCACTGCTCGAACGTTGCCTATTATAAGAAAACAAAATATATGTTTGTACCGCTGCAAGGATTAGCAAGAACAGTTATTTTTGGGTTAGTGGTAGAGAATAGTGTTAACTTTTGGCTATTCCGAATTAGTAGAAATATTGTTTGGATTGTATATTTGAAATAGTGATAGAGGGAAGGAATAAAATAATAATTTATTTATTTTTCTCATTTAACTAACTCTTGTATTTACCATGACTTGTTAAATATATATGAAGCATCATATTTTCCAATAATGCCTCAATTGTTTTTAATTGATTAAGAAATATTTCTTATTATCTCATTTAATACCAATCTAATCACAGTTAAAATGTAATTAAACAATATCACTTTTTATCCTAAATTTTTTACTATTCAATAACAAATTTCTAAATAAGTTATAAAAACTAAATCACATTAGTTACACAAGTTACCGGAACAAAATCTTTAGTTAGGCTATTCATAATAGCTTATTCGGTGTTTGGTTGGGTTAAAATAGCTAGAATAGTGAATCAAAATTTTTTTGTCTTATTAGAATTAAGCTATTCCTAAGAGTTTTGAAATTTAACTATTCTAATAAGACAAACAATAACTATTTTTAATTTAACTATTCTAGCTATTCTTGTTTTACAACCAAACATACCATGTCTATTAAAGAACGCGTATCCTCTGCATTAACTCAAAAAGGAATATTTTGAGTTAATGAATCTGAACCATCTGATTTTAAACGGAGCCAATCCGATTTCTGACTATAACTTAGAAAGATTTTCAATATTCGTGCAGATCTAGTCTGCACGAATCTTAAGACAGATCGGATGATCGAAATTCATTAACTCAAAAGATTGCCTTTTGAGTTAATGCAGAGGATATCATCTATCAAACGCACCTAAGTTACCAATTTACTATGTCCGAGTTCCAGAAGCGCAGCTGCTGTAATTAATGAATCTGCACGCTTTAATTAAGTAGATCTTAACTGTTTGATTACAAATAAACGGTTGATTACAGTGCTCTCAAGCTCTTAATTCCGCATCTTATTCTCAAGGACCTAAATACACTACAACTTTCAGCCGTTTATCTACATCAAGATCTACGAAATCATGCGCAGTGATAGAGCCCCGTAGAGAAATTTTTTTTTATAAACCATAATTAAAAAAATATGTTTACCAAACTAACATGATTTTTACAAAAATCATAAGAACCGAAATGGCATTTCGGTCCGCCATTTTTTTTATCCCGGACCGAAATGACATTTCAGTCCGGTCCCCTTTTTGAATTTTCTGTAGCGACTCATATGAAAACTTGTGAAAACATTACCACTGAAAATCCAAAAAGGGGACCGGACCAAAATATCATTTTGGTCCGGAATAAAAAAAAAATAACGGACCGAAATGACATTTTGCTTCTTATGGTTGTATTAAAAAATAATCATGCTGGTTTCGTAAAAAAAAAAAAATTTAATTATGGTTTAAAAAAAAATTCCCCGTAGAGTCAGAAAGGGGCACTTGAAACCTAACTGCATCATGTTAGTTAAATCTGAGCGAAAAAAAGAATTCAAACATATTTGAAATATTGGGACTCAATTTTAAATTTGTGCAAATTTAAATTAAATTATTAGGATCTAATCTAACACTGTCATGTATCTTACTTGATTCGTACTCACTTGCCTTCCCACTTCTGGCTCAAAATATTTTTATAAATATATTTTTATTTCTATACTTTTAAAAAAAATTATAAAAATATACGTAAGATAAAAAATTATGTCTCATCTAGAATTTGTTTTCAAAAATACTTTTCTTTATATATTTTTTTCAGAAAAAATATAAAATAATAATAAAATTCTCACCAATGAGATATCAATTGTACAGTATTCATGACATTTTAAGCTAAACTATATATAGAAATCACAAGTAAACATACAAATTTTACACACAAAAAAAAAAGAGATCAATTTACACCCATTTGATCTTAATATCTCCATCTCTGATTTAGGGTAATAGTGGCTGAAAAATTGTCACTAATAGTAAGCATACGACAAACTGCATCGTTACTAAAAATTATGAATCTTTTTGTCAGTATGGATTTTTTGAAAAAAAAAAAAATTAATACTAATATTTCCGGTTTTCAAAAATTTAGCAAAACTATTCTCAATTTCTGAGGGCATGCATTCAACAATTGAATAGATTAGGGAGTATTTAGTAAGAACGGCTAGATGCATGAGAAAGTTAGTTTTAATACATTCAAATTTCACTCCATTCTATAATTGTTTCTTACTCTTTAAAGGTGTGCAAGTAGAGAACGGAGTAGGTCCGATGCCCATCGGATCTACCTTTTAGGTTCAACGAATATGATGACCGTCCGATCTAATTTAATATTGTGTGCACAAAATTGAAACAACATGCACGAATCTTGAAGCAAATCGACGGTGATTAAACTCATCAAACCAAAGTAGATCCGATGCCCATCGGACCCACTCTCAGATGGTGCAAGTATGAATCTCCATAGACGCTAGATTTAAGTTTTAATTTGAGAATATGTGAGTGGGGCCACGGATTAATCCAACGAAGCATTCTAGAATTAATCATTTGTGCAGAATTAACTGTGGAATTGCGGTATTATAAGGAATTCAGATCAGTGCATTAACCTAATTTTTGAGTTTTGATCCAAACCGTCCAAGATACTCTAACACGAATCTTAAAGAGTCTGGACCCCACAAATAATACTGGCCCCTGCGCTACCACCAAATAGGCACCGTACACGTCTAAACTCAGAAATTGGTTACTTTAGGGGATCCGGACTCGTTTTATAAGTGGGGCCATTCCTGGAATTTCAGCAATGATGGTAAATGCTCTCAAACATCTTATTTTATTGAATGCCTAACTGGCTATGATGGCCCATGGGCCTTTTTATATTTAGAAAAGAAACAAATATTTTTAATAAATAAATATTAGAGCATCTAAATTCCAGCAGCTCAAATGAATTTCTAAATAATTATTAATTATTTTTTAGAAATTAAGATCTCTAAAGTTTCTAACTCTCATATCTCTAAAATTAATGTTAGAGTTTCTATTAAGCCACGTCAGTAATAAATTAAAAAGGAGAAATAATTTGAGCCAATTATTCGGCCGTTTATAAACAGTTTCTTAATAAGAAACTTTCATGTATAGTTTCTAAATAAGAAATTCTCTCATCATTGAAACTGGATTAGAAAACTGTTACATCAGATTAGAAACTTTCATAATATCAGATGTAGATGCTCTTATCTGTGAATTTTTTTTTTCCATAACAGGTATGGAAATGCAAAATCTCCAGTTCCTCTAAAATTCGCCAAAGAATTATTTTTGATGTGATTTCTTACCGTGTCAAAGTGTTATCTAGTTAATCACATAGGTGGTTTTTGTTGGTTGTGGCTTAAAATTTTGGTGATTAAAGTTAGTTATTTTAATTTAGATTGGCCTAATTAATTATGTTCGGTTAAGGTCTAAAATTAATCATGGCTTAAGTTCTTATCTGTTTGGTTGAAATGAGGTGACTTAAGTATATGATTTAATTTGTTATTTTTTTTTTCAGTTAAATTTGTTGTAACAACGCTAGTAAATAGAAATAAATTTTACATAATTTATAATTGTTAATAAGTTCATACATAATGTCAAAATAAAATAAGGTCTTACATAGTATTATCGGATCGACAAGAGGGAAAGAGTTTCACAAAAAAAAAGTATTATCGGATCGACAACTAAAGATTTAGGCCTATTGATAGACTAAATCTTATTCCACCTGGAGGTGGTTTAATTTAGAAGCCTAACTTTAGTTTAGACGTAGTTAGGCCAACCCAATTAATTCATCTTTGGTGAAATAACTGAGGCCTAAACCTCTTATTCCATGGTTTAGGCCTCAATCAAACATGGCCATAGTCCGTTGTCCTACCTATGAAATCATACCAAAATAGCAGTTTCTTTGGAATAGAGAAAAATTAGGAAAAGTAGAATTTTGAAATAGGCTTCAATTATTCACTATTCCGGTTTTGTTTAGTTGATTGTAGAAGAGTATTGGTAAAGAGTCAATTCTATCTCTTGAAAATGTCAATTCCTCTCCACCTTTCTTATGGAATAGAGAATTGGCTCATATTAGAGAAGTAGGGGAGAGACTAAAGTATAATAAACGGGAGTTTGACTGCAAAAATTCAAACACAATTCCAATTCCCTCAATTATCCAATTCCACTTATTTTTTTTAAAGTATTAGAGGAATCTTCTTAAATATGTCACCAACAAATCAGAAATTAAATGTTCAAACCATATTTTATTAGGCTGTCTGATTTATAAAAAAAAAAATTTGACTAACCTATACAAATTATATGAATGACATTAATAATAGACGATAAACGAGAGATCTCGCTACGGATTTCAAATTAAAATTACAAACGGAGTATTTATTCAAAAAATGAAAAATATTTTGCAATAAAACAGATGATTGCCAGAAGATTAGCATCAAATTATTGAATTGGGTCATTAGGTCAATTTTTTTTCATTTCAAAACTAACAAATTAAGAGATAAAATAATCTGGTTGAACAAATTAATAATATTGCAAATAAGTTGTTACAACAATGAAATCTTACTAAAGGTTGTAGACAACGCTGGCGATAAAAACATTTCAAATAGCCATTTGTGAATAAATTTCTTTAAGATTTTTAAACTACAAATCAATATCATGAGTCTTAAATGGAGCCTTAATACATCTGCTATATAACTCAGTAGCTGTCTGATTTAAAAGACAAATTAATCATGCAAATCCGCATGAAATTTGACAAATAGTAGCAGCATCACATGAGTTGTACAGCTTTAGATCAACATCCTAAAACAATACCGAGTCAGTTTCACGTGTAAGTTTGTCTACTTTGAACCACATGAAATATTAACCGTCTGATTTCAATCGGATGGCTGCAATGCAAACCAAACAACTGCTCAATGTCATCCTTCCATGGTTGTAGCGGATGGAAGCATCAAGGCAACTACTGAACTACCTACTCTCTCTTCTTCCCTTCTCTCTCTCTCTCTCTCTCTCCACTCATAGAGGCCAGAAGGCAGATGGCAACTGCACATGACATCAAGTACTCAAGTCTCTCTCTCTCTGCTCTCACAGCCACATATTTGTTACCTACTTGCTGTTAGCCTGTTAACAGGTTTTGCCACTGTAGATGTGCAATAAATGAGGCCCATGTTGCCAAATCTTAATTGGGCACCCTTCTACTGTCTGCCATTAAATTATGGTTTAACAAATTAATGAAATAACTAAATACACTTTTCTCAACCACAAAGTTGGAGATGTAAAAAAATTGAAATCTATTTTGAATAATAAAAACATGCATGCAATTATAGGCAGGGTTTAAGACGTCAGGTTACATTAGCTTTTCATCTTTTTACAAGATGTTTTAAAATCATAAATTGATTCCCCAGTAAAATTCTATCTTTACAAAATCCTTTTCCTATCCACCCCCCAATACTTACAACAATATAAGAGTTACATGCTAGCTACTTTGGTCTTCTATAGAAATTACAACTTAACAACTACAACATACAAAGCACCACTATAACCAACCCCAATGACCTCATAATTGTATTTAACCATTGTTATTCTCACACTACAAAATATAAAATGCTTCATCCTATTATATTTCATTCCATTTTTTTTTCAAGGTTTATGCAACAAAATCGTGCAACCTCTGTTGTTCATAATCACCATATATTCATCACCTGTATGCATTTCAAGAA
>JAJGRW010000669.1:72730-117424 GCA_025461045.1 Carex parvula | reverse complement strand
TTTTAGTTTTCTTATTTTTTCTTACTTTTTGATATTAAGGAATTAAGAAGGTACTTTTTGGTACCGTGTTAAGTATTTTATGCTAGCTAGTCCCTGGTTTTGCTTTATCAGACCAAGGAATTAAGAACTGTACCAGTATCATCCCTAACCAAGATCTCAACTACTCTTGAATTATATATCCTTCATTAATTAAACCAAATGGCACGGTACCATGTAGTAACCCACATTTTGCTGCACTACATGCTATGTCGTATTAATTTCTTTGATTCTAATTTATTTTTTATACATGACATCTTATAAGTAATTAAGTTCTACTTTTAATTTTTCAGGTGAAACATAATACCTCAAGCTTAAGTTACCTGGACTGCAATTAAATTATCCCGCAAATGGACAACCGATCAAAAAACAATCTATCTGATCACCCGTTTTCTATCTGGAATAACAGAAGGAATCATATCGAGACTGCACAGATTAATTCTCTAACTTTATCACCCCAATTCGAACCGACAAGTCATGGAAACAGCTTGTCACTTAGCCTCGCTTCTCACGTCCCGCCTGATCCGACAAAAACTATTTGTTATAACTCTCCATCCTATGCTATACAAAACTCGCCGTATTTGAAACCGGCACAAGAGCTACTTGATGAGGTAGTGTGTATCAGCAGTGCAGCTGAAATTAATGCTACTGAGGGAATAACACTAAATGGAAGGTTTCTTCAGTTAGGAGGGAGGGTTAAGAGTTGTTCTTCAAAAGAAAAAGAGGGTGTTCAGGCCAAACTAATTGCATTGTTAAATGAGGTTAATATTTAATCTTATTTAAAGCCATCCAAATTGTTCTTGTATTACCATTAAATTAACAGAAAAAAAAACAATCTCGAATTTATATATTACCGTCAAATCTGTATCGGCATTTGTATCTTCCACCTTGAAAATATTTACTATTAGACAACTTTTCGGGTTTAAAGGAGTTCATATTTGAGTGAGGCTATGGTACTATGCATGCATAGTGCGGATTGGTCCCTACTATGGATCAATTTCTTCGTTTTCAAAGTTCAAATAGTCGATCTGAACCGTTCAACATGATCTCCATATCAAAATGTACTCCAAGACTAAATTTTAATTTTTTTAGAATTTGTTTACTGTTTTTTCATATACATAGAAAATCACTACTTTTGAATGACCTAGAATTTTTAGCTCTTTTGTGTTTCTATTTGTTGGCATGATCTTTAGATTTTACTTAACAGAAACAATTACATTCCAATTTTCAGCTTGAGAGTCAGTATGAACACTACTTCAATCAAATGGACCAAGTATTAGCCTCATTTGAATCTATACTTGGCACCGGCGCAGCTGCATCCTACACCACTCTCACTATCCAAGCAATGCTGAAGCACTTTGCAAATCTAAGAGAAGCAATAATTGCTCAAATCAATACCTCAAAAGAACCGAGGCACGACGAGGAGATGATGGCAATCAATGGAAGGCCGAAAAAAGAGACTTTGAGAAATCTCGGGATGATGCAAATGAGGCAAGTCTGGAGACCATTGAGAGGTTTGCCAGAAGATTCGGTTGCGGTGCTTAGAGCTTGGCTATTCGAGCATTTTCTTCACCCGTAAGTTTTGAAACTTTATTTAATTTGGAATGATTTTGGAGCGTAAATTATGACGATAACTTCTTTAATGTACCTTAATTTTTGAACTTCTTTTTGGTAATGACCTTAATTTTTGACTTGATACAAGGTGTGTAACATATCATTTTCTTGTTAAAAAGTATATATGTGCATCTTTAAAACCCTTAAGCCCAAGTACTTAATTTTAAAATTTTTCTTGGTTATTGATCTTATGCATGTTGTTTTGTTGTTAAACATACATACATATGCGTATGTATGTTTGAATGATTTTGGAGCTCAAAGTACCATGAAACCTTAATTCTTTAATGTACCTTTTTTTTTTGGTAATTATGAAACTTCAATGATTTGGAGCTCAAAATGCCATGATAGCATCTTTAATTAATGCACCTTAAGGGGGGGGGGGGGGGGGGTAACATATTGTTTTGTTGTTAAACATACATGATATGTGCATTGTTATTCCCTTGAGCCCAAGTACTTTTGTTGGTTATTATATATCATGCCCATTTTTCTATAGTAGCTAGGTTAGGTTCTCTGAAACTTATTATAACTTAAAAATTGCTGGTTTTTTTGTATGGTATCAGTTATCCAAATGACAATGAAAAGCTGATGCTGGCGGTCAGGACCGGTTTATCCCGAAACCAGGTACAAAAATGCATGTCTTCCTTCCTTGGAATTTCTTTTCTTTGTTTCTTGTTTTAATTTGCATGCGATATATATATCACTCAATTTTTATGATGAGCTTTGACATTTCAAGAGTTTTACTAAATATTCTACGCATGCACCTCAGATATCGAACTGGTTTATCAATGCTCGGGTTAGGTTGTGGAAGCCGATGATAGAAGAGATGTACAAAGAGGAATTTTCGGATGATTCGAGGGATTTAAATGCCTGTTCTTAGCATCTCTTTTCTTTCTTCTTAGTAATTAATTTGAGAATTTTACCAGTTGGAAGATCTGAAATGCTCAAATTCTCACTAGCTAGCTGAATGATTTGGCTTTTTTTTTTCAGTATATATATACTATATATATATATATTTTTCATTTGGCACCGCGACTGTGTTTTAGATTACAGTAACAGTAATCAAAATATGAATTTCAGTCCAATTGAGAAAGAAAACCTATTTAAAAACTTACTGTAAAACTAGAAACTACTATTCCCAACTATTTTATAGGAAAAGCTTGGATCTCGACCGTCAGATTTGGAATTGATGGTCTGGGGCCATCCTATGTATTATATTCCTTGCTACTGGAGAGGAGCTGAATTTGTTGAGTGAGTCTATGGGATAGCACGATTTGGTCCGTAATACGGATCAATATTTTCATTTTCAAAATCTTAACGATCGATTTGAACCGTTCAACATGATTTTTATATGAATATGTATTTGCGGATCAATTTTTATTTTTTTTAGAATTTTTATTTTTTTTAAGATAGGTAGAAAATCACTGTTTTTGAATAGTTCAGAATTTTCAGATCAAGTGATTTTCTATCTATCTTAAAAATAGTAAAAAGATTCTAAAAAATATAAAATTCGGTCCACAGGTACATATTCATATGGGGATCATGTTGAACAGTTCGGATTGACCGTTAGAATTTTGGAAACGAAAATATTGATTCGTATTACGAACCAATCCGTGATTTGCATAGTATCATAGACTCACTCGAATTTGTTTGTGAATTAAATCTAATATTCTAATTAAATATTTTGCACATTAATTACTGCCATTATGATAAATGCCCATTTATCATGTTCTCAGTAAACAACAAAAACATGTCCGGAACAAAAAAAAGTTACCTGTTAATTTATAATTTATAATAGTTATTATAGCAAAACTTTTATAATATTTTTTTCTCAAGTATTGACAAAATTATTAATTGTTCTATGGTTTTTTCTACATTACTTAACTGTAGTTTAACGAGTTTAAATCATCATCCAAAATATAAACTCTCAGCAATAAAACAAAATATCATTAATTTCAAATGCAAATTACCGATATAGTTTTTTTTTTTGAAGAAATAAGAACTCTACCTGGCATCGTTTTCTTAATTCATCTAAAGCTGAAAGTCATGAATATTACTTATTATTATTATTATTATTATTATTTTAACAGAAACTGAGAATTGAAAGCTTAGAATGTAAATATCAACGGAACTATCGGGCCACGGGGCTCACTATATTGAGCCTATGTGCAGCCTTTTGTTAGAAGGAGCCCATTTAGAGCCCATTTTCTCAGTACCTATTGGACCATAGGCCCATAGTAAGCATCTTGCGGTTTGGTCTAGATACTTTCAGATGTGGGAAGCTCACTTTCTCACAGGCCTGCTACTTACTGTATACAGCCTACGAATATATATAAAATGTCACGCAGTGACCGAACTAAGTCACGTGATCATATTTAATATATATTTTTTAATAAAAATAGAAGGTCAAGCCACTTCAACTATTAAATATTCACAAAAAAAATTCTTATCTAAATTTAAACGACTTTCCACACGGAGGATATTGTTTTTACTACTAGATCAAAGACTGATTTTCGTGACCACATTTAATATTGTATATATACTTTTAGAATTTTTTGATATTTTTGGACATTTTTATTGATCTTTTCTTCTTTGAACAAACTTAATTTCGAATATGATCACAAGTGACGTGACCACGACACGTGTGGTCACAGCATGAACAAGTCATGATCATTTCTTGTAATTTTAATCATAATACAATACATAAAAGAATGACTTAATTACAACACTACACAACACATGATCCTAATCACAGGACACAAATTTACATTTCTAAATTAGACACAAACATTTAACAGTAGGAATTAGGGTTTTGTCAAATAAGAACTTGCGTGGAGTACCAGTGTTGTAAAAACGTCCGTTTAGACCGATTAATCATCCAATTAGTCGTTGACGGTGACCAAACAGTCACAAATTTTCCCGAATAATCGGCCGATGATTTCCGATTATGCCCGATTATATTCAATTCTTTCCGAATAATCACTTGGCGGTACCATGTCAGTCCGACGAGCACATACCGTTATTTACAACACTGGCGTGGACTACTGATTATAATAATCAGAACTATTCGATTTCTGAAAAGCTGTCCATTTCGTTAATTGAAAATGCAAAATTAAATTAAATTAAAGGTCCGATTTATGGATTGTTGATTTAATACATGAGAGGATAATGAAGCCGTCAAATAGACCTATTCTTTGTTTAGTTACTATCTCTTTATATTGAATGAGTTCCTATTTTTATTTCTCAACTTATCAACTACCAATCAATCTCTTTAATTTCCTTTTTTTTTCTGGAATTTGCACAATTCACTGTTAAGATGTTTGCGTCACAAATCTGGAAAAATCATTAAATTACAGAATTATCGATCATTGAAATTAAAATACAAACTAAAATATAAAGAAATTAACATAAGAAATATTGAAACATTTTTTGAGTAAAGTTGGATGTCAAATCATCTAACTGTTTTAATATTCATAAGAGATTTTCCATTCAGATTTCAAACTTACAACCTCATACACGGAGAGCATTATTTTTGCTACTGGATTAAATGTTGGTTTTCATAAAAAATGAAGTGTATTTAAAGTAGAACTAAAGTGTTCTTAAGTTCATCAAGCTCCTTTGTAAACTTAACTCTAAAACCTATCGGAATGGTTTAAAACGATAAATCCAAATTGTTGAAACCAATTTATCTTATAAGCGTGCGTCTACATGCGAAAAATTAAAATTTTAAAATTAATTTAGTATAGAGTCAAGTAGAAAAAATATTCAAAAAATGAATGATTAAAATTAATTTATAGACCTTCTAATTTTGAATAATTTTTTACCACTTGACTCTATACAAAATTAATTCAAAATTTAAAATTTTTTAATGTTAACACATCAATCGTAAGATAGATCGGTTTCAATAGTTTGAATTCATTGTTTTAGAGTAGCTAAACACCCTAATCCATAAATATAGTGTGAACTAAGTAAAGAAGTACAGATACGGTTTTTCAAAGTATTATTTAACCTAATAGTTGTGGTGCCAGATTTGCATGCAATTAAATATCAAGTTGAAAATTTTGAACTTTCAAATGACAAACTCAAAGTAGTTAGAATTACATATATATAACTCATCATTATTTTCTTTAAATGTGAAGAAAATTTTATAATATTCCCGTTGTGCTGATCTTTAGGATAAATTAAGAAAATGTGTATACCCAAAAAATAATCCTTCTCTATTTTTTTTTTTCCTTGTTTGTTGTATCTGCATGTAATAGTGAAAGACTCAATTTGGTTAATAAATATTTTTTTGGAACAAATTACCAAAAAAAGAAAAAAGGAATTTGCTCTGAGACAAAAACAAAAACCCCAGAAGGCTGTAGTGTAGTAACAGCGTATTATAATATTATTACATCACAGTTCATTCCGAGGTAGATAAATATAAATAAATAAATAAATAAAATAAATGATGATAAAAATTGAGAAGGAAAGAAAAAAAAGAAACGTAATAAGCTCCTCTCATTTCATCGCCGTATAAAATTTTCATCGCCTCCTTCCTCGTCTCTCTTTTCACCTCCAATCCCCAAATCCCTCTTTCTCTTTCCTTCTTCGTCTCTCCTTTTTCCTTTCTTCTCCAAGGAAGGCCAAGGACGGCTCGAGGTTTTTTGAGGTACAGGTCTAGATCCCCTTCTGGTCTCCACAGATCGATGGGAGAATCTTCTCTTATTTGAGTTATCGGTCTTTATTTTGCAATCGCCGCATTTGAATTCATTACTTGTCGGGCTTTTTTCTATTGATTTTTTTATAATTTGGGAAGGTTTAAGCCCGCTTTTAATAAAAATCTCGATCTGAGCTGAACTATTTCCCCCAAAATCTGCTTTGTTAGAGGAAAGCCAATCACCGACCTATAATTTCCATACTTTGAGTAAACTGGATTAAAAAAAGCTATTTTGTTTTCTTTCTGGTTTGGCATTGATATTTCTCCATTTAACCTCTCTCTCTATTCAGGTGAAGAAGAAGGAGATTGGTACGATACAATAAACTGGTTAGGAATTGGCAATGGCCGGTATGCTAACTGAAGACACCGACTTGGATGCAATTTCAACTGATCAGAGATGCCAGTCCGGTGAGTCCCTGGCTGAGTGGTCCCGCTCTTCCGAGCAAGTGGAAAACGGCACTCCTTCGACCTCTCCACCTTACTATGACACAGATGATGAAGATTGTGGTTTGTTCTCTACTCTTCTCTTCTCGGTTTGTTTAACGTAATGGTTTAGGATAGTTAATTGCTGCTACTTTAGCCAAATTTGACAATGCATAATATGAAATGCTGAAAAATATGTAAAAGCCACTGCCTGTGTAAGGGAAGGCATGCCATTTCTACTTTACTATTGTTCGGTAGACATAGGGTATACTCTTATAGACCCAATCTGACGTAAGCAATTGTAATTGATTTTAACCTAAGATTACCTAGTATCTTATCCGGATGACACTAATACTTAAAATTGCCATGTGCCAGCTAAATCCTATTAGATGTATATATCCCGCTGCTGATTTGTAGCATTTAATTATTTCACTTTTCTTTTCTTGTAGCTCAATAGAGCTATTTGTACTAACAAAGAAAAACGATACTAGTACAGATTATTTATTACACGTGTTCCACGTGTTTCTACAAATAATTGGCCCAAAATCAAAGCCTGTCAATTCAGGCCCAATTTAAGCGAGCTGTTATATATTTTAATTTTTCATGAGTAATGACTGTAACTTATCCCGATTGCTCTAGTGATTAATTTGGTTTCTATTTGTCGGCTAGAAATTATCTTATCGGTGTATAATTTGATCTCTACAACCTCTAATGCCAGGTCCCAAGCCGTCAGAATTATTTGGTAGATTCACATGGAAGATTGAAAGTTTCTCCCAAATCAACAAAAGAGAGCTGAGAAGCAACTCCTTTGATGTTGGTGGTTACAAATGGTAGGAACTGTACCAATTTAATTGATATAATTAAATTTTTTCCGAAATATGATTAAATTTTGGTTGCATGTGACTTGATCTAGTCTTAAGGACAAAAGATGGTTCGGATCGTTGCTCTACTATCCAAACTTGGAAAGAAACTTTTTGCATGGTTAAAAGACTGATTATAAACTCTACTACTCGACAAAAAAAAAATATGACAATAGACTCTTATGCCCAGTTTTTTTAACTCAATAAAATCTTTAAATCCTTTTGTAGGTATATTTTAATCTACCCCCAAGGATGCGATGTTTTCAATCACTTGTCATTGTTTCTCTGTGTCGCTAACCATGATAAACTTCTCCCTGGTACATATCACATGAACTCTCCCTCGTTTCTTTTTGGAATTCTCAAAATGCTTTTCCTTTTTGTTCTGTTTTTGTTATTATGTAAACTTGTCTCCGTTTAAGACAATTCTTTATATGTTCTTAATACTTTGATGTGCCTTCTCATTCAGGTTGGAGTCATTTTGCACAGTTCACCATAGCAGTAGTTAACAAAGATCCTAAGAAGTCAAAGTATTCAGGTCAGTTTTCGTTTTTAGTTTTACAGCTGCCGTACCAGTGTATATTTTAGCCTTCACCCCTTGCATTGCTGAAAGGATTCACCTAGTCTTTTGTCTATTTGGCAGAAACTTAAGTGTTTAAGTGTCACCTCAGTCTTGTTTAAAAATAAAAAAGAGTATCAATGAAAGACAACTTTGTAAAAGAAAGAAAAGTGAACAATCTCATAGAAAAATGAGGAGAACAAATGTCAAGAAGCGGTTTATACTTTCAGATACATTGCACCGATTTTGGAAGAAGGAGCATGACTGGGGCTGGAAGAAGTTCATGGAGCTTTCCAAATTAAATGAAGGTTTTGTAGTTGACGACGTTCTCATCATTAAGGCTCAAGTGCAAGTTATTAGGTATCATCCTATTGATTTCCTTTTAGTTTTCATTTTTCTCATTTGAGTTGGGAGGTTGTACTGTTTTCAAATTGAGAAAATATCATCATACCTCTTGAAAAGCCCAAAAAAGTATCATTCATAACCATTCTGTTCTTTTTGCCTTGTCCTTCAAAGATGCCTAACCTAGCTGTTAGTTGCTGCAAATCATTATTGCATTTGACATATATTTTGAGAATTTAGTGGGAGCACACATAGAACTTTTCCTTTTGTTATAGAATTATTCCTGGGAGTGCTAAATGTGTTTGTATTATGTGTGTTTTGTGCTATTTGAAAATTGAGGGAGAAGGCAGAGCGTCCGTTCCGATGCCTCGACTGTCAGTATAGGAGAGAACTTGTACGGGTCTACATAACAAACATAGATCAAATTTGCCGGCGCTTTATTGATGATCGAAGGTTGAAGCTTAGCCGTTTGGTTGATGATAAAGTGCGCTGGTCCAGGTGAGCAAAATTTATATGGTGCATGAGTATTGTTTCTTTTTTCTATTATTTTAAGACCCATTAGGTTGGAATATGTCTCAGTTATGTAATTAATTAATTAAGCACTGAATAAGGTAGGAAAAATATTACAAGGTTTGTAGTGAAGGAGAGAGAGATTTGATTGGTGCTGGTACTGAATTGTAGATTACCAGTATTAAGGATATTAACTTTTTGCGGAGAACTCTAGTTTTTATGTTAAACTAACCTCTCCTTGTCTCAAATGCACCATTGCGCAAACCACAAGCCACAGGAGCAAAAATATTTAACTAAAAAGTTGATGTAGTTTTCATAAAGAAATGCAATAGCACTTATAAGTGAAGTATTATTTAGAACAGCAAGCAGACAGATACTGAGAACGATACTGACAATTAAATTATAATGCTGAACTCGCATATTTGTAATTTTTTTCAGCTTTCGTGCCTTCTGGCTTAGCATTGATCCGGCCACAAAGCGGCGCATGTCAAGAGAGAAAACTGACACAATTCTAAAGGTTCTAGTAAAGCACTTCTTTGCCGAGAAGGAAGTGACATCAACTCTGGTGATGGATTCAATGTATAGTGGCCTCAAATCGCTGGAGTACCAGAGCATGAACAAGAAATGCTTCCTATCCAATGGTGATGAGGTGTGGGTCCCATACCCTATGGTGTACATTGATCAAGACACATTCATGCTGGCTGATGATGTAGTGACATTGATTGAACGAGCCGTTTCTGACACCTGGCCCCAGCAGACTGCTCCGGCTAAGGATGACAAGGGGTCACAAAACCGCACAAAGGTGGAAGAAGTTTGCATACAAGTTTTATTTATTCATTTGTATTTGCAAAGAATAGTTTCATCTAAAGCCCTTATTAAATTTTTTAAATAAATAATAAAGAACATAAATTATACTTTACAAAACAGGGATATTTCATATGCTCATATAGAAATGGTGCAAATATCATGCATATGCACCTCCTAATCTTGTAATGTCTTTGAAGCACCTGAATTACCCCTATTATATGTCTCATTATTTGGATTTGAGACAAACCTTGAGGAGCGAGGATAAATTTGATATCTTCTAATGTAATTCAGAAGGACATGGTGCAAGAATATTTTCATGTTGTGTTGATGGTCTCATATTTAGTTGTTTACTATGTTTTGCAAGGGTGTTTGCTGTTTGTAACATTTCCCAGCCTGCATTTTTATAGCCAATATTTCCACATTTAGTGCTGCAAAATGACTCATGAGTGAAATTTCACTATAAAATCAAGCCCAGTAAGTTAAACTTTTCATCTTAGTCAGAAAAAAAGGGTTAGAAGTTGCAAAATGTTAGATATGTTTTTTCTCCATTACCAAAAAATAGTGTTCAACTATTCAGTATTTTCTGGTTTATCAGAATCCAACTATTTACTTTGTTGTATTCAGGAAGGGAATTCTGGGGAGGATTTAAGCAGTGTCCATCACTATGATCGAGACGACAGGCGGCTAACTGAACTGGGTCGAAGAACTGTCGAGTTCTTTGCTTTAATTCAGATATTCAGGTTGGTGATCATTCTTTTCATTTCCTTTTTTGGGTAGAGCTTTTGAATATGTAGAATTATAGGATGTATATAAAAGGTTGTAGGTGGCTTTTCGCCTGATCCGTGTTAATTTTTGAGGCCACCAGTATGAAATGTTCTGTATCTGCTTTGTAGGTACTTTTTCCCCCCCTTTTCCAATTATTCACGTACACCTTACTTAATTGAAGTTCTTGAGGTGCATATACAAAGTGAATCTTGCAATCTTGCTATATTAATAGCTTCCCTTTTTCTGTAATCTGTATAAGATTAGAACTACGTTGTATTTCTTACTGTTGCAGAGATACAGATATGAGTTTCTTATTGGATTATGATACAAATAGTGTGATATAGCAATTTCCACAATCTTATGATACAGGATGTTTTACACGTACTAATATGTTAAGTTAAAATCTTATTAATTTTAATGCATAGCTCAAAGGTATATTCCTAAATGATACTAATATGTTAATTTAAATTTTAAAAATAATAAATATCAAATAAAGTATATAATTATGAAACTTTTTGTTTCTCAGAAAGTAAATATACATAAGATAAGGTGGATATGGGAGATTAAAAAGAGGAACTGCAAGTAAAAGGAAAAGAATAGATATCTTGAAGTTTCTGGGAGAAAATGCAAAACATCGATGCATTATATTCAGGGTCTATAGCTCTGAACTTTACATAAAAATAGGCAATTCCAACCTTAGTTTCCCAGAGCACAGCAGCCGGGTCCTCTGTGGCTGCTTGCTCAGAGTCCCTGCCAGTTATGCGTGTATCCTTGACTGTAATAGTTGAGTTATATATATGAGTGAGGCTACGGTACTATGCATCGTGCACTTTTGTCCATACTACAGATCCATGTCTTTATTTTTGAAGTCTAAATAGTCAATCCCAACTGTTCATCGCGATCTCCATATTAAAAATGTACTTGGAGACCTAATTTCACTTTTTTTTAAGAACTTTTTTACCTTTTTATAGATAGGTACAAAATCACTACTTTCGAATGGTCTAGAATCTTTAGATGAAGTGATTTTGTACCTATTTAAAAAAATAGTAAAAAGATTCTAAAAAATGTAAAATCTGGCATCCAAGCACATTTTCATATGGAGATTGTGTTGAGCAGAACGGATCGACTGTTTGGACTTGAAAAAAAAAATATGCATCCATAGTACGGACCAAAGTGCGCTATGCATAGTAATATAGCCTCACTCTAGATATATATAATACTTGATATGCCAGGCGATCAATCTAGATGTGTAGTCTTTCTCCTATGCATGTTTGTTTCAGATATAAGTTGATCCATGTACAGTTGTGGGTTATGAGCATCCTGCTACATAGCATATTAGTAAGCTTGTGAAGTTAACATGTAAGGTCTAGGTGCAATATTCTATTTATAATGCATCATTGTTATCCTTAAATTCCTTTTTCTTCAATATTTTCTTTGCAATTTAATGGAAGCAGTCGAGTTGAGGTGGCACACCAAGAAGCTGTTGTACTAAGGAGGCAAGAGGAGCTTATTCGTGAAGAGGAGGCTGCTGGTCTGGCTGAAAATGGGAAGCGGGACAAGGAAAAGCGTCCCAAGAAAAAACAGGTTTGCTTTTTTTTTTCTCTGCATGTTAAATGCTAGATGAAGATGCCTATATTTTATTTGTTTCTTAAAATTTCAATGAAGGCCTGAGTCACTTATTTTTTAATATAAAATTTTGAGCTACAAATGATCTGCTAAATTTACGAAAAATGTCCATACACTGAATGCAAACTTTAGGTCTATTTCTGTCTCTCATACACTGGACACCTGATTTTGGACTATTGTAAGTGTATTACAAATTCGTTTCTTGTCTCTTTTATTATTTGGGAAGATATGTTGGAAATAACGGAATTTTCTGCTAGAGATAATATTTAGAAAGGAAATGAGGATTTGCCAAAATGCCCCTAGGGTAAGCGGCAGTGAGATAGTAAATGAGGATTATTTGATGGTTAAGCGATTTTTTCTTGTTTCTGTCTACAGAGCAAGCAGAAGAAAAGCGGTCGAAAAGGGAAAGACAAAGGAAAGAACAAAGATAAAATTATAGTAATAGATGATACCTTGTCAAAGCAAGAAATAACTATTGCTGAGGCTGAGAATCCGTCAGAGGCTACATCTGATGTGTCTGAGATCATAGATGACGCCTCTGAGGCTCTCCAACTTGACCTAGATGAGAGAGATTCTAGCCCTGTCAACTGGGAGACTGACACATCAGAAACCCATCAGATTGAGGCCAGCGGCAGTGAGATAGTAAATGAGGATAAAAATGGAAAAGGAAGTGCATTTGTTGATGACAGCTCATCGACTTGTTCAACTGATTCTGCTTCGGCCCCTTTCAAAGTTCAGGTTTCACCTAATAGGTATTGCACATCTGCTATATGCCCTTGGTCTTTTTGTAATTTTATCTCCTTATGCATAGTTTAAAATAATAGGTGTTGTGATTTTGTGTATGTACCCCCTGGATTTTTTTTTTTTCTTCATAATTTGCCTTCTGTATTATTGAGTTCATTTTTGAAGTTCTATTCAGGCTGTTTAGATTATAATTCAGTCCAACTTCTATTTCCTAACCCTATCCTATCTGTTATTTGCAATCAGTTTATGATATGCAAATATGGAATATGTTTGACAAACTTATATATCATACATCATGCTGAAAAGATACCGGAAACAGTAATGTAAGTTTATGCATAACTATATATTATACAACACGGCTGTTTATTTTGAAAATTGGTAGATATTATGTTATTTTGTTACTTGGCAACTTAATTTTTATATTGCAACATTGTGGATGTTTTGTAACTTTTATTGAACATATTCAGGGGTCGAAAGCAGCTTAATAAGAACAAAAATCTATCTGAAAATGCCAAAAATGGCAGGAGTAGTATAGAAGCTGATTCTGCGGCCAAGTCAAGCAATGCATCTGTCAGTTTGAAACCAGAGCAGGTGGCTATAACCTCTATCAGAGAGAGGGTCCTGCCAAATGCACAGCAAATGCCCGACAAGGTGATTTTTATTTTTATTTTTGTTATTTGTCCTTTTCATTTGGTCAATTGCTGCTAGATGCTAAATTCAAAGTCATCCATTAGGTAATTGATCAATTCAATGCTGGCTTTTCTCTTTCAGTTTGAATTTTCTATTTTAGGAATTTCTTTTCTGCTATAATTAGTCTTAGATTTCAAGAAGGCTCCTTAGTTTTTTTAATCATTTTGAAGATTTTCGTGATAACTTGATTTTAACCTATAAAAATGAACTAAGAAATTGAGAAATGTTTCTCCTTATGCAGATATCCCCTTTACCTTTTCTTTCTATATTCTCTCACTATAAGAAAATGTAGTGATAGCACAACATATCAGTATCCTCAATCTTAAATATATTTTTCCAATTTTGCCTCGAATTAACCCAGTTTCATCAAAATTTTAGAAAGAAGAAATGGTAATTTCCCATGCAATGCTTAAAGTTGAAGAAAAAATTGAGACCAAGTCTCTAATTAAACCGAAGACAATGGATCCTTCTCCTGTCTCATGCCCTGTGCCCAATAAGAAGCCGTCTCCTCTCTTATCTCCTCAAAAGCTAACCTCTGAAACCACACCAAGGGCCACACCAAGCAATGGTGCTAGACCTGAACCAATGGCTGCACCTTCTCCATCTCCTTCTCTGAAACCAACCATTACACAATCCAAGAGTAGCAGCATATCTTCCCAGGTTGGTATTGTATCAAGGCCTCTTAGTGCTCCTCTCATCCCAGCTGCTCAGAATACTGTTACTGTACCACCTGCTTCTTCCACCTTACCAAATGCACCGGCCCTCTCCCGCTCGGCAAGTTCATTGGGAAGGTTGACAAATGCAACAGCCCATGGGCCAAGGTCATACCGCAATGCCATGATGGGTACCAATGATGCTGTTAGTACCAGTACTAATACTGGTACAAGCATGCCAGCATCTTCAGCTTCATCTTCACCTTGCTCTTCAACTCTGCCGGGAGCTTCTGAAGGACCAATCTTCAAATTTATACCAGTCAAACCGGAAGAGTCCCACAAACTGACAACCGAGCCCATTTCAAGAATAGATAGGGAATTTGAGAGGTGGCGCACAAGCAAACCATTGTCAGAGCCTCCTTTGACCTCAACTTCTGGTGCTGCTCCTGATGAGTTCCCCCACCTGGACATAATAAATGATTTGCTTGATGAAGATATGAGTAATGGCCTGAGTGTTAGTGAACGCCCTGAGCCCCACCACAGGTTAAGGAGTTTCAGTCGTCAGTACTCCATGCCTGATCATCGGTACAGCAATGGGTATGGCAATGGTTCATTTGGTATTATTGGAAGTGGTGTTGGTGCAAGCCGGGTTGCTGGTACAGGTGCCAATGGAAGTATTGGATCGGCCCGACATTTCTCACATGCGGATCTCATGAACTACTCCAACGGGTATGTTGATGAGATGATGCCAAACCAGTGGTATGGGCATGGGGATATTTCAATGGTTGACATGGGGGATGCAAACGGGTATCCATACCTGCTTGAAGAGTATTCTAATATGATGGGTGGGGTGAACGGGTACCGCCCTATGTATCATCCGTCAAATGGGTACTAAATTACTGGTAAGATTAAGGTCGTAATAATGATTGTACTTTGATGTTGTTCAACTTGTGAGCTCAGAGTGTAAGCTTAAATTTTCAACATTGTGAAAGTAACTCTTGTAAAGAACTTAGTCGTGTTTTAATGTTTACATTATTATCCCTTTTTTCGGAAGAGGACTGAAAAGTGATGTTAAAAAGGGAAGTCGTGACAGAATTGCCAGAACTTACACAAGTTGATCCATATATCGAATCAATGAAAGCCACGATAATAGTAGATGGTAGTACCCAGATACTTAGGCGAGTTGTGGTGGTAATTCTTTTGGTTGTAAAAATTGTATTCAATTTTTCCATTCTTGCCCTCTGTTAAACACTTAGGATATGCCTATTTGGATGTTAATATCAATATGAATCATTGTGACAATCGATAACTAATCGTATATTTTTACAAAAGCACTTACGGTGGCCAGGCATGATTATCGAGTGTTAAAATTGATGTTGATTTCTTGACCAGCGTCGATTTGGGGGACAATTGTTGGGTAATGCTCTAAGCTAGCAGGTACAATTTTAAAATTTTTTGGCGTCTAGAGATGATCTTACCATAGAACATACAATCAATCTCACGTAGTTTATGGATTGTGCCACGCAGGATCTAGTAAGTGTTATAACACATATTTCCCAACATTTGGAGTGAGACATGTTGCCAGCTTCTTAGTCACCTTTGATCAGTCGCCTCGCTAGTTTCCAAAATAGAAAACCTCAAACTTCGCACACCAAGGTTTTGTTGAGAAGAGGAGGAGATCGAATACTAGATCTATGATCCTCTTCCCTTTCAAATCCTCGAGTCTTGTCTCACAATTTCAAACACTTTGAATCGCTCTAACACAAGCTCGTTCAACACGATCAATACGTCTCAATGCTATTCCAAATCTCGACTCGAAAGGAGTTAAGGAAGAGGAACAATCAACACAAGGTTGATCGGCCTCCTAGGACCAATGTCGATGATCAAGAACTAGCGACAAGGCACACGACGGTGAGGAGGTGTGCACGGCCTAGAGGCGGCTCGGCCTAGGCGGATCTAGATCCGATCAGATCCGATCAAGAAGTGGCGGCACAAACCCGAACCATTCGGGTCTTGAGGAGGCAGATCCGAATCCACCCGGCTTGGGTGGATTGGTGAATCCATGCGGCGCACGGCGTAGGCAGCTCGGCATGGTGGTGGCTCGGCCCTCTCATCCGATCAATCTTGGATCAGATAGAGGCACACAGATCAGATCTGATCTGACTCGGTGCGGCTCAGCTTCAAGCTGATCAAACGCAGGGCGGATCGGGGCTAGATGAAGCGGCGGCCGCCGGCGCTTGGAGCAGCGTCGATAGCGGTACTGTTCACAACCTGTTACTGTAGCTACTCGCTAGTGTAGCATTTTTCTCTTTTAGCTTGAAAGAGAAAAAGAGAAGAACTGGAGATGTCACTGCATAATTGAGGATTGACAATCAATATTGCGGAAATTTTTATTAATAGAAAAAATATTAAATTAATGTCGACATAGAATAAAAAATTCGTCAAATTTCCATATCTAACAAAGACGTTACGGTTCGTAACGTCCAGGGGACGTTATGAACCGTAACGGCCAACTTAACTACATTACATCACTAATCGCAGCTGCTAAGGGCTGGCCGTTGAGAACGGTAACGTCCAGGGAGAAAAGAAAAGAAAAAAAAAGGTGTGGCCGTTGCGAACGATGACGGCCTGCGGTAGAAAAAAAAATGTGGGCCGTTCGGAACGATGACGGACTGTCGGTAATACATAAAAAGCACCTTGGACGTTATTCTTCGTAACGGGCAGAATGATGAAGGCAGTTCCCGGGTCCAAGCAGAAAAAATTAAAAATCTGGACGTTGTATTCCTTAACGTCCAGACAATCTATAAGTTGGGCGCCTCTCTCGCTGAAATCTGTACAACTCTCTCAGATTGAGAGTCTCTGCAACTCTCTCCTCTAAAAAAAAAAAAAAAAATACGCCTTGGCCTACACCTCTTCCCTATAAAAGGTAAATCTTCAATTATATGTCATATATTTACGTTTATGATTTAATTAGATGAATATCAAAATTGTTTTTTACATTAGTTAAAATAATATTAGTAATGTTAATGTTAATTTGTAATGTTAGTAATGTTATTGTTAATGTTAATGTAATGTTGTAATATTAATAATGTTTTCAATTATTTGTCATGTATTAGTAATGTTAATGTTAATTTGTAAAAATATTGTAAATTTGTAATGTTAATTTGTAAAAAATATTAGTAATGTTAATGTGTAAAAAATATTAGTAATGTTAATTTTAATGTCAATTAATTAACTATTGTGTAGGGCAATTAATTAATATTTATTGTTCATTAGTGGCAATATTTTTTAAAAATTCATTTTTTTGGACGAGAATGATGGACAGTAACAATCGAGGTAAGGAAGAGAGCAACCGAGATCGTGGCGTAGCGAGAGGAGGGTCAATTAGTGATCGAGGTAAAAATGAGGGAGAAAAGAACAACTGGCCCGTATGTCGTGATCTCTGGAATTGTGTGACATGTAAGATGGGGGAATGGAATAGACGACATGGTCGGTATGAAATTTCAGACGACGACTTTGTGGAAAATCCCTACGGCTCTGGTTTGAAAAAGAAGAAAGTTGATCCAGAGCCTCTAGCATCGGACAATGAGTTTGTTCCGTGTACTTATACTGGTAAGGCCACCACTTCGTCTGCTGTGACTGATCCAGATCCGACAAATTCCGATAATGACTTTGTTCCATGTACTTTCAAGGCTCGTTCTAAGAAGTAGTAGTACTTATTAGTAATGTTTGTTGTAAGAAGTAGTAGTACTTATTGTAAGGAGTAGTATTACTTATTAGTAACGTTTGTTGTAGTACTTATTAGTAATGTTTGTTGTAATAATAAATTATATGTAATTTATTCATTATTGTGCAGGCTAAATCATCTAAATAATTAATCATGCTCATGGTGAGAGTTCATTTCGGTGGTGAAATACGGCAAGGTCGTAAAGGAGCGGAGTACACCGAATCTCCTCGATTCACATTGATGGCAACTAGTGAGCAAGGTTGGCATGATGTGAAAGGTGAAATTTATCGTCAGCTTGGATATTCTGAGAGTGAGTACAACCTAAAAACACTTGCACGGGTTAATGTTGGTACAACAACTCGGCGTTATTATGAGATATTAGAAATCGTGTGCGATCATACGTGGCGAGGCATTTATGACCAAAGTATGCTTGCCAGGACCCAGTATTCTTTTGTCGATTTGTACATTGAGTTAGTTCCAATTGTCGGTTCGATGCAATCGCAATTATTCATTGATAGTGTGGTACCAGAGACACAACCAGACCCTGGACATACCCAGTACAGTGTTTCACAAGCGGGTCCCAGTCTATTCGAATCCTATCAGATACAACAAACACCGAGGCGCGACCTTTATCTGAGTCCTTATCCCGATGTAAACGACTTGTCACCGCCTGTTCAGGCAGATATGGGTTGGTCAGGGCACAATAATCAAGACAGTCCATGGGTTGATCCGTCGAGGGCCGATGATCCTTGTAATGATGCTAACGACGTACCGCAAAGTGACGACGAAGATGACTCTGACTCATGTGAGGATGATGCTGACTGGGATACCAAACCTGATTCAGAAGGGGATGTCCCGCCTGATACTCAGAGACAATCACAAACACCATGTGTTCAGGCTCGACGTTTTCCCATATCTGATCGCGGTACGAGTCACCCGGTGGGAAGTTTCAATGACACCTCGGGATTCCAGGAAGTAGATGTATCCTACTTCAGCAGGACCCAACACGTCCATGATCCACTTGGTGTAGGTAAGGAGTACTCTTCAAAAGAGGCTCTACGGTTGGCCATAAATGATTATCACATCAGAAATAATATTGAAGTAAAAACTACTAGTAGCAATATAACTCAACTGATAATGGAATGCAAGAGCAACAGGTGTATGTGGCGTTTGTATGCCAAGTCCGGCATATTTTCATCTAAGTGGAAAATTAAAACAATTAGAGCACCACATACGTGCCAGGCCGATGCTTCTCGTACCGATCACTCACAATTAACTGCAGAAGTGATTACCGATGTTATAAGACAAGATCTTAGAGAAGATGTTACAAAAAACATTAAAAGCATTAAAGGGCTAGTCCGTTAGAAATACGGGGGAGTTATTCCCAAATATAACAAGCTGTGGCGTGGCCGAGAGCTGGCAATCGCACAAATATTCGGTAGTTGGGAAGGCTCTTACAACCTTCTCACCCCATTGTTGGAAGCAATTAAAAGATCAACTCCTAGAACAAAATATGGAGTTACGCACGTACCCATGGATGATCCGCTAAAAAGGTTGTTCAAGGCAGCTGTGTGGGCTTACGGTCCGTGCATTGCTGTAGTACCTCATCTCAGGCCAATCATTATATTGATGCATTTTCCTGTCTGGCCGGTACCAAGGGAGACTGCTAATGGCGTGCGGTTATGATGCAGAGAACCAGTTGCTTCCTCTGGCTTTCGCATTAGTCGAGGAAGAGAGATTTGAGACATGGGGATGGTTCATGAGGTGGTTGTGTTGGGAGGTAATTGGTAATAGGTTCATCTGTGTTTTTTCTGACCGGCACATGAGGATCAAGAAAGTATTCACCGATAGATACGATGGTTGGTACGAGGATGGCGACGAGTGCGTTCACAGATTGTGTTCGCAACACGTCACCGAGAATTTGATGAAAAAGGTACACAATAAAAAAATCTGCGAACTATTTAAAATACTTGTGAACAAAAAGAAGCCACAGAGGTTCGAAGAGTTCTTCGAACTATTGCGGAAGAAAAGTCCAGATGCAATTGCATACCTAGAAAATGTCGATAAATACCAAGTCAAAAGTGAACTTGTCCGGACCATGGCGTGATCTGAGTGGGTATCTGCGTGCTGGCTCTTGTTGTTGTCCTCTCCCACGCCTCACGTAGAAATTGTTGTATGCATCGGCACTGTGTGACGGGTGCCAAATATGCTCTCGACCGCTTGTGTACGTGGCATAACGACTTGACTAGGTATCGTATCGTCATATGTACCAGTAGCAACTGGCCCGGGCATCCTAAAATGGTCATCCGAATCCTACAACAATCGCCGAGGTCTTTACCAAACATATAGAGACGATTATTTAAATAAAACTTATAATTTCGAAATAATTACCTGGTACACCTGACTTGGTCCTGTATGACACGTGTATTGCTCCTCGTAAGCAGAGGCCTGATGGTATGTCTGGTGTCCAAACTCATCGAAATCGACAAACTCATTCGGTCCCTATAATAAATATATCTATTGTAATAAACATTCAACCACGATTTTTTATGATTAAATTTATTACGAGTTTGGAAGAAATACCTGGTAGACATGACTTGGTCCGGCGTGACCCATGTGCAATGAGGAATCTTGGACGGGAATGCCATGGTGTGTCGTGCATTGTCCCTCCTGTGTAGGACCTTGCTGGTACGGCACATTTTGAAGCAACTCTGTCAGTGTTGTATCATCCCAATTGAACTCGTTTATTTCCTACAACAAGTATTTAGTACTTAATAAATGTAGAATCGACAATCAACAACAAAATTCTTACAGTATAGAATAGTTACCTGGTCGAGCAGACTAGGTCCTGTGTTGCCCTGTGCAACACCGTCATGTGTGGCTCTGACATTACCCTCCGGTTCCTACAATAAATATATCAGTATTTCAATAAATACAATCGATAATTACTTAAGATTTTGTAAAGTTTTGTATACTTACCGGATCGACCTGAGGAGGTACGACTCGTGCAAGGTAGTTCATCAATCCGTCATTCGAGTTTAGCCAATTCTCTCTATAGTGGAGATCATTATCTGCGGGCAAGTCGGGGATGGGTTCTTGACCGGGAGGAATATCACCACCTGGAATGTCCTCATAGTTGGCCGGAAGATCGGCCGCTCTCATCATGTCATGGTATTTTGGCTCCATACCATTGTCTCTGAGAAGGCCACAACTTAATCTGAGCAAACTGTTCGTGTCCAGATGGTAGAACAAAGTTTCACTACAGCCTAAGCTGTAGATTTTAAACCCTATTCAACTCCCGACGAAGATCGCAAGTGTACAATCTTATCGTGTAGTTAGAACGGGTGTCGATCCTCAGGGACGGTTCAAGTTCTAGACTTATACTTTCCCCAATTAGGTACTAGAAGTTTGAATGTTTGGGGTGTGTTTAACTAATCCTAAGTTTTATGAACAAATCAAATGGATGTAACAAAAGAATGTATGAACAATTTCAATTAACAATGTATGAACAATTGATGAATCAATTAAATGTTTGTATTTTGTACTATGGTATAAAAGGGTGTTTCAAGGGTTTCAGATTTCATCTTCAACTTTGTTGCTCAGGACCTGCCACGCGACCCGCATGCTCTCGCATGCGACCCGCTTGGCCTTAAGCGCCCTGGACCTGGCACGCGACCCGCAAGCTGTGGCTTGCGACCCTTGTGATGCGACCCGCGTGCTAAGTCACGCGACCCGCATGGTCCCTTGAGCTGAGTCTGCACATGTCAGAAACTTGTTGTTTAAGTCGTGTAAGGCTAGATTGACCGTACCTAGTGTTACTGAACCTCAACTTTCGTGTGTTGGCTTAGCAGACCTGGTTTGGAATTGCAATTTCACCTTCTCAGGTTTAATCAAGCTGTTTGATCTAAACCTAAGTTCTCAATTCTGTTTACTAAATGTATCCACAAGCTGAGCAAGAGCAAGTGGAAACTTTCACCTTTCGGCTACTCATTGACCTCACCTTTCGGTTCTCAGACCTACCTCAAGTACTTAATCTAATTTGCAAGAAGCATCAAGCCTTTGGTACAAGAAGAAATGCCTACGGCATTCAACAGTAAGCAATCAAGAATCAAACAATTCAGATCAAGCAATCTCAAATAATACAAGAATCAAAGAAACACGAAATAACAATAAGAATCAATCCATGTGCATCATCAAACAAAGTATCAGACTACAAATCCAAACCCTCGAAACTACAATATCTACTCAGACATCAATAAAATCAAAACAAGAGAGAGAGGAAGAAAGCAAATCATAGTGAGAGAAGAGGTGGTGAAGAGGATTGAAGCTTCAGGTTGAGTCTTCTTCTTCAAATCGCCTCCTCTTCAGCTCCAAATCGGCTCTCTCCTCTTCAGATCGCCTCAGGCGCTTGGCCTTCACTTCAAATTCGGGTCTGATCTGTTTCTGGACGAAATGGTGGATCCCTCTTCTGTTGCCAGGCCTGCTGTATATATAGTTTCCTTCGTGGGCCTTAATTGGGCCTGGCTCAGTTGACTCGACGCGACCCGCATGAGTTTCCATGCGACCCGCGTCAGGTGGCGCGGATGTGAGCTGTGAGGGTCGCGTCTGGGCTGCGATGCGACCCGCGTCAGGTGGGACGCGGGACGCGGGTCGCGTGGGGGAAGTCAGAACTCTGCCTTTTTGCCTGTTTTCGCCTATTTCCTGCAAATTAACCACAAAACTGCAGCAGTACCATATTCTATTGATTTTCAATGTAAACTATGCAATTTAGTGGTCAAAACATAAGGTCTGGTCTAGAAATAGGATGAAATAATAGATGAAATATAGACATATCACAAACACTTTCCCACCTTTTTAAGAGTCTTTGTTTTGGCCATAGCTATACCGTACGACACCATCTTCACTCCTCGTAGTGCCTACAAAATAAGAAAAAAGTTAGTAACATGTATGAAAGATTAATATCATAAAATAAATATTTTGATGATTGAATTGAAACTTACATCACGTGTGTCCTTCGGAGAACTGAGAATGTACCCTATTTCGTTATGCTCATCCCTGTACTCTGGAATTGGATGATCAAGACCTTGTATGCACCTTCTCGACAAGAAGACATTGTGCATACAATTGTTTTGAAACCAAGTCTGATATGGAAAAAGCTGGTCGTCTGACCATAGTCCCGTCGGAGCAACCAAGTGATCGACAGGATGAGATGCCTGTTCTACGTAGGTGTGGTGCTCAGCAGCCCAATATTTTCTTATCACATGCACAGAATAAATAATGTTATGTAACCGGCGTACCTCGTCCTCGCCTAACGGCGGTGCTACTGGGATGGGCTGTGAAAAGCCAAACTGACGCATCACACGATTAGGATAATAGTGTTCCACTATCCAAAAGTGTAACAGTGGCACAACGGCTAGCCACACATCTCTGTCATCCTGAACTTGTGCTGGCAACGGAGATGGCTCCTGGTCCAACAGCGCTTTGTAAGGTTCCCATCTTACCATATAATCTTCAAGATCCTACAATTGGCTTCGGAAGTAGCCAGGTCCAGCCCGATTGTGAGCTTGATTATATACATGGCGACAGCACCACATCTCCCCGATTGCAGGACACCTGTAATAAAAAATTTAAGATTCTTAATAAACATAAAACACATCAAATTAAAGTATTGTAAAATTTTTTGTAGTTACCTTTCTGGATTTGGGTAGCCCCAATGTGGAGTCCAATCACCTTTGCTGTAAGGACGGCCGGCCGGTAATCTAGACCAACACCAATGCTGTAGAAGAAGAGTTGGTCCCCACATAGATTTTGTGCCACGCTCAACGGCAACACACAAGTTCCTATAGAGTAGTGCTAGAACAGTACCACCCCAGTTGTATTGCACCGGTTCGTCAAGGTTTCCAAGAAATTGCAGATACATCACCGGAACCGAATCTCCCAAAGAATCAGCAAAAAGTAAAGTCCCGAACAAGTCCAGTATGTAAGCCCGAGTGTACTGGCGTACCTGCTCATCTGTAGGCTCACCCAGATTTTCAGCTGGCATGGCAGCAAATCGAATGCGCAGTTCCTTCAAACATATAGAATATCCGGACGTCGTGCGAACAGCACTTCCATCAGCCGACTGCAATATCTTCTTCTTTTTAAGCACCGCATCCGCACTCCCAGCTCTAAGAAAATGCTCCACAAATGCACGCGCATTTGTGTCTGCAAACCCGGTCACCGGAGCCCCCTTTATTGGCAATCCTCACAGACATGACACATCTTGCAGTGTGACCGTCATCTCTCCCACAGGAAGATGGAAAGTGTGAGTCTCCGGTCTCCACCGCTCAACGAGGCCACCGAGGAGCCCTTTGTCAATGTTTATATCATCCATTTGAGCTATCTGATACAAACCCAGACTACACAAGAATGGGTTGCAGCGCGGGTCACGTGGAATCACAGACCGGTGGTGTCGAACATCCACCCCGGTATAATCCTATCATTGTTATACAATTTGATTAAAATCAAAACTCGTAATTCAAACATTTATATCTCTTTATTCAAAAACATGTGAATTTTGAATATGAGATGATTAATTGAGTAACTTACAATGTCAGATAACAGTGCGACCTTATGCTGTGCATGCGGCATCCATAATAAGTTGCTAAAATTCTCTGCCGGAGGATTACTCGGACCACAACTGCTTGGCATCCTGCATGCATAACATTTTAACCTTAAATTAAAATAATCTAAATTTTCAAAAATTTGCATTTAAACCTAACTCATAACAGTTACGTTTGCATTTACATTTATGTTGAATGCGCAGAACGCAACGCAAGTTTCGGTGCGCTTGAGGGCGCACCTTTTAAAACCGCATTTACACTCCACGAGTAAGGGATGCAAGTGCACAACCCCTATCGAGTAGTATAATCGGGTATCGATCCACAGGGACGGTTAATTGCGAGGTTAGAATTTATCAAACTCAATCAAAAACTAGAAGTGAGAAAGGTTTGGTTTTGTATTTAAGTTCCTAAGGGTCAAATCAAACAATTCAGACAATTCAGGGAGATGAAATAAAATGCTAGAAGAAATGTAAATTGTGTTTTGATTATGGATAAAAGGCGTTTCCAGGGTTTCAGACTTCATCTCTGATCTGCCTCTAGTGGTACGGCCCGTACTAAGTTGGTACGGCTAGGCCGTACCTCACTTGGTAAGGCAAGGCCGTACCACCCTGGTAAGACCCGTACTAGCTTCCCAGAACAGAACTTACCAGTTCGAGTTGATGCATTTCCTTGCTGGTACCTTGTACTAAACTCTTTAGAAAGGTTCAATTGACCATACCTAAGGTTCCTAACCCTCAACCATCGTTTGTTGGATCAAGATCTAGGTTGGAATGCAATTGATTGCCTTTTAGGGTTTCTACACCTCAACTCTCGTGTGTTGGTACAGATCTACCCTAGCTGGTTGATTGGAGGTCTAAGGCACCCTCTAATCTGTCGATTAGAGGAGAATTCAACCTCTCGGCTTCAATTCGAACTATTCTACCCTAAGCATTTGATTTGGATGAGAGATTGAGATGATCACATGACCTTGATAGGTTCGATCTAAACCTAGAGGCACATCATACAACAATCACAGCAAGCAAAGCAAAAGATAACAAAGAAGATCTCAATCAATCAAACTAAAGATTTCATACAAGATACAAGTCAAAGAAAGTCAAAACAAATCAAGAATCAATCTCTAACCCTAGAAACAAAAAGGACTACTCACAGCACATGATCTGATCTAAAAATACAATAAAAGGGAGAGAGATAGCCATGGATCGAAGGGATCGAGAGGAGGAAGCTAGATCCGTCGACTTTCGCCTCTTTCTCTTCCTTCCTTCTTGCTCCTAGCTCCTTAGCTCTCTTTCTCTCTCTTACTGTGCTCTCAATTAGATCTGGAATGGAAATAGATGTCGAAATTGGAGAGCTCCCCGCCTTAAATAGCCTCTGCCAAAATTTGAATCTGTCAGGCCGCCTTTAAGTACGGCCCGTACCAAAGTGGTACGGCCTGGCCGTACCAGGCGTGATGAGCTGAAAACGGCTAAGTCTGGTAAGACCCGTACCAAGCCTGGTAAGGGTCGTACCTCATCATCTGAATCGCCATTTCTTCGTGTGTTTTGCTCCAAACCTGCAGAAAACAAACAAACACTCAGCAGTACCAAATTCTAAAGATATATCGATGAAATGCACATGATTCTGGTGAATTATGGCACGAATCTGGTACTAAAACAGGCCTAAAATAGACTAAATATGCGAGGTATCAAATTCCCCCAAGCTGAACCTTTGCTTGTCCTCAAGCAAAAAGTTTCAAACTCGGGTAAAAGTGCTGGACAACTAAATCTAAATGCGGATACAAGTCTAAATGTGAAAACCTACGTGAGACTGCTATAATCAAGAATTTCTAGAATCGATTCGGTTGTAATTCAAACATCCCTTTATAAACCTTGATTCACTCCACCAATTAGTCAATTGAACTTCTTATTTTGAGATGCTTCTAACAATGGAAAGATTAATTACTTAGGTTTGATCGAAACAATTTCATTCTTTTTCCGAGTTAGTGCTTTTATTCAAGGTGATTTTTCTTTTCATTTGCCCTCCCCCAAGCTTGAATCAAGCTTAAGGGTAAGAAAGTTGCGAACGAAGTGTGTTGGTATGAGCAAAAATTTCTTTCTTTATTTCTAATTGGGAGACGAGCTCAAAGGCGCCCATTCGAGGCTTATTGCCAGTACTCTTATTTTCTCCATCTTTTCTCTTTTGTTTTCTTGTTTTCTCTCTTTTTTTTTATTTTTTTTCTTTTTCTTTTCTTTTTGGTTTGCTCATACCATGAATACACACATCTATTGGTATTCATTCATACCAATGGATATTCCAAACTTTCTTAATTTGAAAATCCCAATTCCTAAAGGCACAATTCAGTTTTTTCGAATAATCTCGTTCGATTCAATTCTAAGTTTGTTTCATCTTTTCCATTATTAAAAACATCTCAACCTAAGTAGTTCAATAACTAATCATGGGTTAGTTCCAGTTCATTCAGGTCTATCCTAATCACAACAAAATTGTTTCAAGTTATTCTCAATTCTAGCAGTTCACGCAAATTTCCACCTATCAATGCACGAAAATACGAAAAAATGCAAGAAAAATAACGGTAAAGTAAATATGACCTACATGCAAATGACATCCCCCCAAGCTTAGCCTGAGCATTGTCCTCAATGCTTCAAGACTATGAGATAAAAGAGATAAAAGAAGCTCGGGGAAAAGAGAGCGAACCTGATCAGCCCTCGGGGTGGTCGTACCAGAGCCAGTCGCTAAACCGCTCCTCTATCCCAGTGATCCGCTGCGTGAGATCCTGAAGTGTGGCGCCCTGCGCACGGAGTGTGGCGCCCTGCTCACGGAGTGTGGCGCCCTGCTCGTATAGTGCAACACCCTGCTCCTGACGCATGCCGTACATCAGGTGGTAGACATCCTGGATGGTGGGCTCAGGGACAGGAGGGGGATACACTGGTCGACTGTAGGAGGTGGAGGGGCCGGCAGCGTAGGTGGAGGTGGATGGGTCGGTCTGGTACGCGGTAGGGCCAGCTCCAAAGAGTGAGGTACCTGCACCAAAGGGTGAAGGATGTACCTGCTCGGAGAAGGGAGGAGCCTGGCTGGGGAATGGGTGAACATGAGGAGAGAGAGGATGCGTCTGCTCATGCTGAGCCTGGACTGGAGAGGTGGTGGCATCAATCATCTCCTCATCGCCATGCGGTGGTGGTGGAGGTGGGGCCAAAGGGGCAGGCTGCACGCGGGGCGGACGGCGAAATAACCAAGTGCTCCGGTCAGTGAAGGAGAGAGTGACCGGGAAAGGCATGACATAGCTGGACCTCCCGTCAGGCATGCGCCAAGCCCAAGCACCACGCCCATCGCGGCCTGCTGCCTGCTCGATGAACTTGTAGGTGCAGAACTGAGAGAGAGCGAGAGATCGGGAGCTCCTGCACTCCTCGTCGCCGATAATCTGGAGGTGTAAGCGCTCGGCGATCAGAGTGACATAGGCCGAGATGTAGACAACGCCACCCGGCTTGGGCTGCCTCTGGATGTCGATCCAGTGGTGGATCATGGCGAGCATCAGATCGGGCCGCTCGAGAGTGCTGTCGGGGCGCAGCATATGATCCACCAGCTGCAGATCCTCAACATTGGCGCGGGCGAACGTCTCGCCACGCGCAAAGATGGTGCAGCCGAGGATACGCAGCAGGACCCGGATGACTGGATGTGGGACATTGAGCTGCTTGTACTCCTTGTTGAAAGCTGCCCCGGCAGGTGTGCCAGAGATCAGCGCCCAGAAGCTGTCGCGCTCCAAGTCCCCAGAGAAAGAGAGGGAGTCAGTAGTCGGGTTCGGCGCAAAGCCAAACCACTCCCTCAAGTCAGACAGCCATACACGGTGGGTCTCACTCAGCATGCGGAACCTGATGAACGGGTTGTCGTTCCGCGAGTACTTGAGCTCCAGAGAGGAAAGAAACTCCATGGTGAGCTTCTTGTAACCCCTCTGGGCGATCATCCAGAAAGCTGGAGTGATCCCGATCCGGGTGGTGATGCGGCGGAACTCATCCTCCAGTCCCAGCGTCTGAAGAGCGGAGAAATCAACAATCCTCGTGTTGTTGATCTTCTTCTTCAGCAGATGTTCGAAGTTCTTGAGCTGCCGACGGGTCGAAATGAGGAAGTACCGCTCGGCGTATGCGTCGGCACGCTGGGTGGCATCAGAGAGGGCCGTATCGGTGCCCATGGAGTCAGAGGCGTGGTCGGAGCTGGGGTCGGAGCTGTGGTCGGAGCCGGGAATGGAGCCCTGGGCGGAGGCCTGGTCAGAGGCCTCATCAGAGCCCTGGTCCTGGTCTCCAGATGGATGGTAGGATAGGCTCTCCTGTGGGCTCCGATAGCCTGACTGATGCCCACTGGAGGTGGTCTCTCCCTCGTAGTAAATGGGATCGACAGCGTCCCGAATGGAAGTACTCTGGTGAGACTCAGACCTGGCTACACTCTCCCGGGAGTGGCGAGATGCTCTCGAGCCACTCCGAGACGCACTCCAGTGGGAGTGATGAGAAGACGTAGGAGCAGCAGCAGGAGGGACGGCGGCTGTCGGGCCAGTGGCGGAAGGAATGGAGGCGTCGTCAGAGGGTGCGGAGGAGCGAGAGGAATGTCGACTCATCTCTCTCAGACGTTTGTGGCGTTGGGTGGTAAGGGTCCGACTGGGTAGGTACGGCCTGGTCTGACCTAGTTGGTACGGCCTGGCCTGACCTAGGTAGGTACGGCCTAGCCGCACAGGCTGGTACGGGCCGTACCTAACTTAGGGTTTGGTGTTGGCTGGTAAGGGCCGCACCAACTGGTACCAATGCGCAATTTGGGGTTTCTTGCAACCAATTAACTCCTAAACCAGACAAGGTGATTACACAACACAGAAATGGGCTGGTAAGGGTTAATTGGTACAAACTGGTACAAGTCTGGTGTCAGGTCAGAGAGGTTGGTACGGGCCGTACCTAGCTGGTACGGGTGGGCCGTACCAAGCTAGGGTTTTGACAGAAATGGGGCAGAATCGAGCAAGGAAGAGAGAAATGGAAGGAAATGGAGAACAAGTACCAACCTAGAGATGTGGCGCGCGTCGGACTGGGGAGGTGGTGCGGGTCGGACCAAGGGGGGCGCTGGTGCTCCGGGTGGTGCTTGGTCGTGGCTCCTGGTGCTCGGGTCTGGAAGAGATGGGAAGTAGAAGGAGTGGAGAGGAAGAGGAAAGAGAATTGAGAGGGAGAGAAGAAAGAGAAGAGAGATGGAGAGAGAGGTGCGGCTGGGAAGGGGAAGGTGTTATAACCCGTATATTTAAATCGAGTTAATTAGACTAATAATTAAAATTTGCGACAAATTAAAACTTTAGTTAATTAATTAGCTAAAGTGAAGATTAACAAAAAAATTAAATTAAATCGATGAAGTAGTTTTATAAAATTGATTACTAAATCAATTTGTACTTTACTAGTTTTAGATTTAAATCTAAAACGAAACAAATTTAAAGTTGAATTCGCATCCCCTGAGATACATCAAACTATTAATGTTTAATTCTTTTGAGAAGTCTCAACCGTTCAAATATTTCTGCACGAATCTCAAGCACCCCTTTTAATTTTTAATTCCACCTCTCCCTTTCTTTAATTTTCCTGGAGAGGATTTACACCTCACCCTCTCTTCTCTCTTCACTTACCAGTGGACCCCCGCCCCTTCCCTTTCTTTCCTTCCTGGAGAAGGAACCTCCTCCCTCTCTCTCTCGCTGAATCCGAAACCCCACCCGATCTCTCTCTTTTTCTCTCCTTCCAGGAGGCGGAATGGAGACGACCTCCCACGCGCTACGTGCGCTGTCCTTTCCCTGTCAGGAAGCCCGTACGCGCGACGACCCTAGCGCACCCACTCTCGCGACTTAGTCGCTGTGTCCCATCGTGCCTCGCTTTTGAATCTTCCCTTGTGTGTAAATACTCTCTCTCTCGGGTTTTTGGTGTTTTCGGTTGTTGTTTTGTGCTCATGTGCTGAGCTGTTTTCCCTTTCCCTCTATTTTTCCCGTTTACCACTTAAATGCCGATTGTCCAAAACCCTAGAGGGGTTTTTGTCGTTGCTAAGCTTACGGGTGCCTTGGTTGCAATTTTCTCGAGCCGGGTGTGCTTGCTGATTTCTCTTTGACGGCCGTGAGGCGAGACGAGTCACGGAACCGGCCAAACCCCTTTTTGCCTTTTTCTTGCCCGGGTGCTGCCTCCTCTCTATTTCGGGTAACCGCTCAACTGTCTATTTATTTTGAATGCTTGGCCGGGTTGTTGATTTTCCCGGCCAGCCGCTGCTTGCTTGTGGTACTGATTTACTAGTGGGCGTTTTGTTCATTATTGTCGCCTGCTGGTTTTTACTGGTACAGCACTGTACCAGTTCGGTTCCTCTCTTTCTTGTGTGCCGTTGTGGCTCTGACCTGTGGCCCTTGCGCTATGTTGCTTTGCTCCCTTGTGTGTGCCCTTTTCTGTTCTTTGTTCCTGTCCTGTGTTGATTGCGATTGTGCTGTGAAATAATTGTGTGACTGGTATATATCAGCGGTACCAGCCCAGTGTTGCCACTGGTACCGAACCTGAACTGACAGGGACCATTTCGTAAATTCCTTAAGAGCAAGGGAAAATATGCAAATTTTTGTGATTGTGTTAAATTGTATAAGATTAAGGGGTGTAGATGAAATTTCTTGACTTGGAGTAATTTTATAAATATGTGGGCTGCTTTGTTAATAAATGCAACGTTAGTGATTTTCCCTTTTATGAGGGCTTAAATGAAATTTTGGAACCTTTAATTATGGAGATCGGCCTAATTTGAATGGTAGAATTAAAATGTTGATTTGAGCCTATACTTGAGCTTACGTCGAAAACAGAAATTTAAAAAGGGGCCTGGACCTTGTATTCGTGGGCTAAAAATGTATATAATTATACTTGATAGTTTATAGCTATACTTATGGAATTATAATCTAAAATCAAATATTATACTACTAATATATATACACACATAAACACATAAGAGTTCTAATATAATCATATCACTTATCTTAGTATATAAATGAATATCAATACATTATTGTTTAAAATTTTATTCTTGAAGTTGCATGACATATAAGCACATATTACTATTTCTACAATACTTGTATACAATGGATATACAAAATTATTATAGATCGATTATTAAATATAGTACTTGAAATATTTTAATGAATCGTTAATTCAATGAAACACACCCAATTAAATAATTTAGTTTTAACACATTTAATTAATTATGATTTTAAATAAATTAATAAATTAAGTAGTTAGATTTTTAAAATAAATAGTTAAGTATTTAGATGTTTAAGCTTTAGTAATGATAATTTTATAAATTAAGTGAATGGAATTGTTAAATAAAGAAATATGTTGTTAATTGATAAAGGACAATTAATTAACAACATATTAATATTTTCGAATCATTCGATTTCAAATTTTGTTAAATAGGATAATTAGATAATCACGTGTTATTTTACATCTATAAATTAATCGACGTGTCCATGTTATTAAAAACAATTCGTACGACTTTAGAAATGTGATCATTTAATAGTTTACATTTATAAACTACGTACTTAGGAATTTAAAGTTAATTGTAGCTTAATTAGTTAGGGAAAATACGTTATTTTACAAGTAATTAAATAGGGAATTAATAATAGCAAATTAAATTACTAGATTACACCTTACGTATTTTTATCGTACAGATATGTAATAACCTTAAGTCAAAAGTTACGACTTATTTAGTTAAACGGTTTATATTCAAATTAAAATATAATAAACATTCAAATTACGTTAGATTAAATTAAACCAACTTGGATCCAATTTTACACTCGATCGGAATCGAATAAAATCGATCGAACCGATTGAGCATGATTTAAATGGTGAATAAGTAAATTAGATTCAAATCATAGTTATGTAATTAATTAAAAACGAACATTTATGAAATTAATCAAACGGGGTAATAAGGGTTACGAATAATTAGTTTAGACTCTAATTAAGTTACGTCTAAATTACAGGTCATCCGACCTACGTAGATTCCGATCCGTGGACCGATCCCGCTGACGCTTGTACAGGAGCAGGCGAGGATTACGTGGATCCCAGAGGCTATTAGCGCGTTCTACCCCTACAGCCATCAGGTGTGGGATATCTGTATTTTTCTTTCGTGGCGTACTCTCACCAGTCGACCACTTGACCTGTCATCCGCACTTTATATTTCGTAGTTGCATTAGAGCATGTTTAATTATCTTTGAACTGTAATTTAGGGTTTGCATAAACCCCTTTTAAATCAAAATTTATTGCTTTCTTAGGAGTAGTGTAATTTAATTAATATTATATTAGGATATTAGTTGCCCTCTTCTCGTAGAGGACAACATATTATTGTAGTTAAGCATGTGCATTGGTGAGCGTGAGATAGAAGACCGAATGACTGCTTTCCGTCACGTAGGCATGGGATGCGTGACGGTTCGTGGGTCATTGGGCTGAGGGATCACTTGATCCCTTAGAGGTCTTATTAGGATTATTATTATTATATGCATGGAGTTGATATTATATCATTTTCGATCATTTTACATTTTGTGCGGACCGATCTCGAGTCCGGAGACGATTCGGGAGGTATCCCCCCTACATTAGGAGCTACTTGCCTAGTACGGCTGCCGAGGTTGCGGTGGCAGATTTTATTTTGTTGTTATGGGCCGCTCACGAGCCCTTGTCCCATTGATCTGGCCGGATGGTGGAGTTCCGTCGAGGAGACGGATTGACTTATTCTTACGCCTTGCTTGTAGTTTTCTCCTATTTTATATGTTTGGTGATAAATCGTCTTAGAGTAAGGAAAACACATGGAATTAGATATAACCATCGGCTAGCGTGCACTTGCCTACGGGTTGAAGTCTTGTGTGGGCAAAGCTCGATGCTATTAGGCATCGGGTATCTTTGCCCCTCTGATCGCAGTCCTTGTGTTATGTCGCATTTGAGATATAAATCCAATTTGGTTGAATGTGGCACGGCACGGGGTGACAAAATTATCCGTACTATTACTATATCAATTTGTACACACGGTACCTATTGTACTGGACTCCGGTTGAGTATAATATTCATCCTCATATTTTATTTTGGGAAATTTCATCATTTTGGCATAATAGGATAATCACAGCATGTCATCTATTATATGTATATTTTCTTTTGTAGTTATTATGATAGGCTTTAATTTCCGTAACATGTGCATTAAAAGTGAATAATTACCGACTTTACGTAGATTTCAATTAAAATGTGCTTTGACTTAAGAGGATCCCTGAAGGGATAATACTGGGTCACACACTGGGCGATCATTCGCTCATCCCCTCCTTTTTATGGATGTGGGCAGGTACAGAGTCTGACGGTCCGCAGCAGGAGGCGTCAGGAGCTGTCCCCGACGGCCACACCGCCTGATATAGATTAGGGACTTTTGTTTAGGGTTTTGCGAGTCCGATGTTTTTGTTATACACATTGGACTTGATAGATTATGTATCACTTTGATTAGTTTGTGTTTATTTTATCCCGAGGTGGATTGTATGGATATTGTGTATGTATGTTTGTTTATTTGATATTTATGACTTTTGCTTGATTATTTTATTATTGCTTCCGCTGTGTGATTATTATTCTTGTTTAGCCTTGCGTGTCATTTCGATTAATTGACACGAGGCGGGGACTGATCACACCCTAATCCGGAAATCCTGGTTTGGGGTGTGACATCCTTTGGGTGGTATCAGAGCTCAGGTTTATCGTAATCCTTCGTACGATAAACCGAATACCATTCACTAAACAAATAGGAAGCAAAGTCATAAATTGATAAATATTAATATATATAATTACGAGTCAAAGCACTTGATCGATACTTCAGATAGTATCTCACGTAGACATCGACAATCGAGCTTTCTCCTATCTTACGTCCTATCGGCTCTCCTAAACCGAAATCGTATTGTCGTATTGCTTCACCTGTATGAGGAGGATTTACAAGAGGTAGATATAATCAAAGAATTATCTTCACGACGTACTTTGCCTTCAATCCAATTTATTACAAACGTGACTAAATTCGAGTGGACTGCTACGCGACATAAGTCTTGAAACACTCGGGAGATGGTTCGTCACCTCGATTGTCGACTTTTAGAACCTGAAGCAGGTAATCGTGTAGAAGGATAGAGGAGACTCGAACTAGCGAAGGACTATGATGTGGAGACCCGATATCACCTCGAGAATGCCAACATAGCTAATACGCTAATGTGTTAAATTGTAAGAACCAAGTATATTGTGTGACTTAATATACGAGTAGCGCTTCATCACGGCCACCTATAGTTTGTTTCCAGCCATCTATAGGGCGAGGTCACAATGCCATTCCTTGTAGTACCACGTCCTTACCCCGTAGAGTAACGGGACGTAATTGAGAAGATTCACCACAGAGCTACATGCAGACAGCCTCCACCCTCTCCGCCATTATCACCAACCTCGTCTCATCCGCCACCACCTTGAGAGGAGTATGGACTCGACGCAGTTGTGCGACAGTCTCCTTCGACTTGTTGTTTTTCCACCCGAGGGACCGGTGGTAGCTCATCTCCTCCACTGCGACTACCTACAGAAGATCTGCGTGTACTTTCTCGTTAATTGTCCAAACGCAATGGGTTCGACTTAGCACCTCGATACTTCAGCCTTCTTCTCTGCAGTGACGATCGAACAAGCTCCAATTGAAGTGTCTCTTTGAGAGAAATGCCTGGAGAAAAACGTCGTTTGGTTCAACTACCGTCTGTACGGATTTTTAACTCCAGCTATCAAAAATAATTTGAAATATAGTGGTAATGTCCTAAACCATCGATACGACATTTCACTTAGCTAAATCCAATTTGACTCAAACCACGATAATTCCTTAGGAATTGACTTCTATATTGTAATTGAATGTTGGGCTAACCGTTAACGCAACCCCTCTCGCTACTTCAATTCTTCCTAATCATCATTCGAAATCCAAAATTCGAAACTCAATGCTAGTGCACGAATCCTTATATAACCATGAATCCTTGAGATGTGTTATTTCCGTTATGATCTAATTTCAATATTATTCCCTAAGAAAACTTATTCCATGTTATTCCAACCCTGTTTGAATTATAAGAATGTTGCTATTCTTGATTTCATCGTGGTTGTTCGAGCACCACAATTGTTATCAACTCTAGAAAACGTGTCGTTAATTTGACCGTTTAAAATTCTATCTAATTCAACTAAGTCAGCTTGACTCTGTTGGAAATTACCCGATTAAAAATTTCGATTGAATACTCTGAATGAAATTAATTAGACTTGATTCTATATTTACCCTAAATATATATAGTTGAGTTGGGCAAGATCAAATTAAATTAAGCAATTCGTCGTGTATTAAGGAGTAATTATCATTCTATTTGAATTCTAGCATACATTTACTATCCAAATTCGAGAATTTATTTCCCATACTCAACTCCTTAACTAAGTATCAATTTTATCAGGTTTGTGTTCAACTAGTCAATATCTTAATTCAATGTGATCCGCTTCTGTTCGTATATTCATTGAAGGATATTATTGATTTTTGACTAAACTTGAAGTAGATTACATCTTAACTATCTCCAAGACAGTTCTATTCGAGTGATTCAACGCAACTCACGTCCTTGCATTTCTCGAGTTAATTGATCTAAATTAAATCATCTAGAATTGATCTCCTTTGTCCTATATAAACTAAATCAGTTGTGTGATTAAATTCGGTTCACTCCCCTTTCGATATTACTGAATTACTTATCTATATTTTGTGTGCCTATTAATCACAAACGTAACTCGAAAATTCATTCTTTGTAATCTAGTCCTCGTTTAAATAATGGAGCTCCCTTTTAAGTCATTTGAAACGAAAATACCACTTAATTTCGACCCGAAAACCTTCTCAAGATTTCAAATGACTTTCTGTTAAAAAGGGTCCATGTGGAACTTATTATCGGGTTGAAGTCGAGTAGACCCATTTCAACATTTCAAATTCGTCATCTAAAATCTAAATTATATATTCGGATTATGTTTAGCCCCTTCTTGCTATCAATCCAATAAGACTCATTGTATGACTAAGATTACGTGGCTTCTAAAATGAAATCATGCCTCCTAAACTCTATATATATATATCCTTTTTAAGAGTTCCTAAATCAAACTTAGCTCGAATTATTCGAATAAACTAAACTTGACGAATTCATTCCTGATCGTACATAAATTAATTAAGTTAATTGATTCAACCCGATTTAGGTTCTTTTCATTTCTTAAGAGCTTCATTTCGTTGGGATTTCTTATCCTCTCGACATTCTTACAATCCTTGCTCTCGAAACGTAGTAACTCATCTGCATAACTTAAAATCGACGCACTTGAAGACTTTACGTCCCCACATTGACTTGGAGAGTCGAGAGTGGAGCTTATATGGAAGCACTTAACTACGTATTACGAACCCCGTCGTGATATAATTAAGAAACAAAATAGTGCCACAAGGAACATATTAGATCACAAATCCTATCATTAACATGCGTAAGAGATGACGTACACGCTAAGGAATCAAGCTCCAGTGACTGATTAATTGACGTGACTGTTGCAAAAAGTGCACAACAACGAATAACATGATGCTACTCGAAATTTCGTCTTTACGAATGATCTTCTAGTTTCGGGACGAAACTTTTTGTTAGGGGGGGAGAATGTTATAATCCGTATATTTAAATCGAGTTAATTAGACTAATAATTAAAATTTGCGACAAATTAAAACTTTAGTTAATTAATTAGCTAAAGTGAAGATTAACAAAAAAATTAAATTAAATCGATGAAGTAGTTTTATAAAATTGATTACTAAATCAATTTGTACTTTACTAGTTTTAGATTTAAATCTAAAACGAAACAAATTTAAAGTTGAATTCGCATCCCCTGAGATACATCAAACTATTAATGTTTAATTCTTTTGAGAAGTCTCAACCGTTCAAATATTTCTGCACGAATCTCAAGCACCCCTTTTAATTTTTAATTCCACCTCTCCCTTTCTTTAATTTTCCTGGAGAGGATTTACACCTCACCCTCTCTTCTCTCTTCACTTACCAGTGGACCCCCGCCCCTTCCCTTTCTTTCCTTCCTGGAGAAGGAACCTCCTCCCTCTCTCTCTCGCTGAATCCGAAACCCCACCCGATCTCTCTCTTTTTCTCTCCTTCCAGGAGGCGGAATGGAGACGACCTCCCACGCGCTACGTGCGCTGTCCTTTCCCTGTCAGGAAGCCCGTACGCGCGACGACCCTAGCGCACCCACTCTCGCGACTTAGTCGCTGTGTCCCATCGTGCCTCGCTTTTGAATCTTCCCTTGTGTGTAAATACTCTCTCTCTCGGGTTTTTGGTGTTTTCGGTTGTTGTTTTGTGCTCATGTGCTGAGCTGTTTTCCCTTTCCCTCTATTTTTCCCGTTTACCACTTAAATGCCGATTGTCCAAAACCCTAGAGGGGTTTTTGTCGTTGCTAAGCTTACGGGTGCCTTGGTTGCAATTTTCTCGAGCCGGGTGTGCTTGCTGATTTCTCTTTGACGGCCGTGAGGCGAGACGAGTCACGGAACCGGCCAAACCCCTTTTTGCCTTTTCTTGCCCGGGTGCTGCCTCCTCTCTATTTCGGGTAACCGCTCAACTGTCTATTATTTTGAATGCTTGGCCGGGTTGTTGATTTTCCCGGCCAGCCGCTGCTTGCTTGTGGTACTGATTTACTAGTGGGCGTTTTGTTCGTTATTGTCGCCTGCTGGTTTTTACTGGTACAGCACTGTACCAGTTCGGTTCCTCTCTTTCTTGTGTGCCGTTGTGGCTCTGACCTGTGGCCCTTGCGCTATGTTGCTTTGCTCCCTTGTGTGTGCCCTTTTCTGTTCTTTGTTCCTGTCCTGTGTTGATTGCGATTGTGCTGTGAAATAATTGTGTGACTGGTATATATCAGCGGTACCAGCCCAGTGTTGCACTGGTACCGAACCTGAACTGACAGGGACCATTTCGTAAATTCCTTAAGAGCAAGGGAAAATATGCAAATTTTTGTGATTGTGTTAAATTGTATAAGATTAAGGGGTGTAGATGAAATTTCTTGACTTGGAGTAATTTTATAATATGTGGGCTGCTTTGTTAATAAATGCAACGTTAGTGATTTTCCCTTTTATGAGGGCTTAAATGAAATTTTGGAACCTTTAATTATGGAGATCGGCCTAATTTGAATGGTAGAATTAAAATGTTGATTTGAGCCTATACTTGAGCTTACGCCGAAAACAGAAATTTAAAAAGGGGCCTGGACCTTGTATTCGTGGGCTAAAAATGTATATAATTATACTTGATAGTTTATAGCTATACTTATGGAATTATAATCTAAAATCAAATATTATACTACTAATATATATACACACATAAACACATAAGAGTTCTAATATAATCATATCACTTATCTTAGTATATAAATGAATATCAATACATTATTGTTTAAAATTTTATTCTTGAAGTTGCATGACATATAAGCACATATTACTATTTCTACAATACTTGTATACAATGGATATACAAAATTATTATAGATCGATTATTAAATATAGTACTTGAAATATTTTAATGAATCGTTAATTCAATGAAACACACCCAATTAAATAATTTAGTTTTAACACATTTAATTAATTATGATTTTAAATAAATTAATAAATTAAGTAGTTAGATTTTTAAAATAAATAGTTAAGTATTTAGATGTTTAAGCTTTAGTAATGATAATTTTATAAATTAAGTGAATGGAATTGTTAAATAAAGAAAATATGTTGTTAATTGATAAAGGACAATTAATTAACAACATATTAATATTTTCGAATCATTCGATTTCAAATTTTGTTAAATAGGATAATTAGATAATCACGTGTTATTTTACATCTATAAATTAATCGACGTGTCCATGTTATTAAAAACAATTCGTACGACTTTAGAAATGTGATCATTTAATAGTTTACATTTATAAACTACGTACTTAGGAATTTAAAGTTAATTGTAGCTTAATTAGTTAGGGAAAATACGTTATTTTACAAGTAATTAAATAGGGAATTAATAATAGCAAATTAAATTACTAGATTACACCTTACGTATTTTTATCGTACAGATATGTAATAACCTTAAGTCAAAAGTTACGACTTATTTAGTTAAACGGTTTATATTCAAATTAAAATATAATAAACATTCAAATTACGTTAGATTAAATTAAACCAACTTGGATCCAATTTTACACTCGATCGGAATCGAATAAAATCGATCGAACCGATTGAGCATGATTTAAATGGTGAATAAGTAAATTAGATTCAAATCATAGTTATGTAATTAATTAAAAACGAACATTTATGAAATTAATCAAACGGGGTAATAAGGGTTACGAATAATTAGTTTAGACTCTAATTAAGTTACGTCTAAATTACAGGTCATCCGACCTACGTAGATTCCGATCCGTGGACCGATCCCGCTGACGCTTGTACAGGAGCAGGCGAGGATTACGTGGATCCCAGAGGCTATTAGCGCGTTCTACCCCTACAGCCATCAGGTGTGGGATATCTGTATTTTTCTTTCGTGGCGTACTCTCACCAGTCGACCACTTGACCTGTCATCCGCACTTTATATTTCGTAGTTGCATTAGAGCATGTTTAATTATCTTTGAACTGTAATTTAGGGTTTGCATAAACCCCTTTTAAATCAAAATTTATTGCTTTCTTAGGAGTAGTGTAATTTAATTAATATTATATTAGGATATTAGTTGCCCTCTTCTCGTAGAGGACAACATATTATTGTAGTTAAGCATGTGCATTGGTGAGCGTGAGATAGAAGACCGAATGACTGCTTTCCGTCACGTAGGCATGGGATGCGTGACGGTTCGTGGGTCATTGGGCTGAGGGATCACTTGATCCCTTAGAGGTCTTATTAGGATTATTATTATTATATGCATGGAGTTGATATTATATCATTTTCGATCATTTTACATTTTGTGCGGACCGATCTCGAGTCCGGAGACGATTCGGGAGGTATCCCCCCTACATTAGGAGCTACTTGCCTAGTACGGCTGCCGAGGTTGCGGTGGCAGATTTTATTTTGTTGTTATGGGCCGCTCACGAGCCCTTGTCCCATTGATCTGGCCGGATGGTGGAGTTCCGTCGAGGAGACGGATTGACTTATTCTTACGCCTTGCTTGTAGTTTTCTCCTATTTTATATGTTGGTGATAAATCGTCTTAGAGTAAGGAAAACACATGGAATTAGATATAACCATCGGCTAGCGTGCACTTGCCTACGGGTTGAAGTCTTGTGTGGGCAAAGCTCGATGCTATTAGGCATCGGGTATCTTTGCCCCTCTGATCGCAGTCCTTGTGTTATGTCGCATTTGAGATATAAATCCAATTTGGTTGAATGTGGCACGGCACGGGGTGACAAAATTATCCGTACTATTACTATATCAATTTGTACACACGGTACCTATTGTACTGGACTCCGGTTGAGTATAATATTCATCCTCATATTTTATTTTGGGAAATTTCATCATTTTGGCATAATAGGATAATCACAGCATGTCATCTATTATATGTATATTTTCTTTTGTAGTTATTATGATAGGCTTTAATTTCCGTAACATGTGCATTAAAAGTGAATAATTACCGACTTTACGTAGATTTCAATTAAAATGTGCTTTGACTTAAGAGGATCCCTGAAGGGATAATACTGGGTCACACACTGGGCGATCATTCGCTCATCCCTCCTTTTTATGGATGTGGGCAGGTACAGAGTCTGACGGTCCGCAGCAGGAGGCGTCAGGAGCTGTCCCCGACGGCCACACCGCCTGATATAGATTAGGGACTTTTGTTTAGGGTTTTGCGAGTCCGATGTTTTTGTTATACACATTGGACTTGATAGATTATGTATCACTTTGATTAGTTTGTGTTTATTTTATCCCGAGGTGGATTGTATGGATATTGTGTATGTATGTTTGTTTATTTGATATTTATGACTTTTGCTTGATTATTTTATTATTGCTTCCGCTGTGTGATTATTATTCTTGTTTAGCCTTGCGTGTCATTTCGATTAATTGACACGAGGCGGGGACTGATCACACCCTAATCCGGAAATCCTGGTTTGGGGTGTGACAGAAGGGGTACGGGTACGGAGGGTTTAAATAGAAAAAGGCGGCAGTTAATGCGTCGGTTCGCGTTTCTGACCTAGGTACGGCCTGGCCGTACCAAATTGGTACGGGCCGTACCAACCCATCAATTTCAAGCCGTACCAATGTGGTATGGCCTAGCCGCACCAACCTCAAATTGTCGTGGTTTCTTCTTCTTTTTTTTTTTCTTGACTTCTCAAGCCGCTCGTGATACAATGCAGGAGAATGAATGCATGTCTATCTGTTCCTAAGATGCAAAACAGGTAAAAATGGCTTGGGCTGCCTCCCAAGGAGCGCTCGTTTTAGGTCTCGAGCTCGACCTTCTCTTTTCAGGCTTTGATTGGAAATGGATCAGGTGGCACTGGAGGGAGTACCCACTTCTGAGGTACACGGACCATGCTATCACATTCTTGCATCAGAAGAATCCGCAAGATACCCATCAAATTCTTGACCGAGCGCCCGATCGCGCTTTTGTGCGCTTCCAATCTCTCCAAGAGTGTAGCCGTCCGATCGGGTTCAAGATCTGCACTTATGATCACAGGGCAACATCTATCTGGGGCTAGAAACTCATACCTGAGGTGAGCTGCTGGAGGCTTGAGCTCAGGAGTCAGCCGCTCTGTCTGGGTCTTGACGCGGGTCGCATCAGGTGGCGTGCGGGTCGCATCAAGTGAAATGGCATCGCATGCTGACCAATTCGACTCGCTTCCTTTGGTCCCCAGGTCTTCAGACCACGGCATGCAGGTCGCATCAAGTGAAATGGCATCGCATGCTGACCAATTCGACTCGCTTCCTTTGGTCCCCAGGTCATCAGACCACGGCATGCAGGTCGCATCAGGTGGCGTGCGGGTTGCGTCCTCATGCTCTTCAGGTGGAGATGCAGGTCGACTTGGCTCGATGATGCGGGTCGCGTCAAGTGCGGTCTGGTCTGTTGGCTGGGCTGGTCCTTCGCATTCTGGCTGAGCTGGCAGCTTTTCAGGTTGAGATTGGCGTGAGGTGATGATGTGACTCAACTGCTCCAACAGCTTGTTTTGAGCGGCCATCTGTGTGGACATGTTTTGCAACTGCTCCCACAGCATCTGGTTCACCTTCCCTTGCTCGTGTATGAATTCGATCTCAGCGGGATCAATGTATGGCTCGGGTGGATCGGGTTGGAATACGCAATTGGTCGAGTCATCGAATGGTGCAGGGTCGTAGAAATTGCAATTGTTGTTGCTGATGTAGCCATCCTGCTCCTGTTCCTCACTCCAATCAGCCAGTGGGCAGTACTCATAAGAGTGTCTCCTGTCCCCACACATGGTACATGGCTGTGGTTGCTGGTTTCTAGCTGCCTTCATGCTCATTTCGATTGAATAACTCTCAACGGCCTCCCCTAGCTTGGTAGCTTTGGCGTATAGAGCTGCGATCAGATCAGCTTTGGATCGGCCGCCTCCTCCAGCTTGAAAATTGTCGTGGCCACACCAATGTCGGTCTGTCGCCATGTACATGAAATCCATGGTGTCTCGAGCTCCTCAGATAGTAATCGCCATGTGGTCCTGAAAAAGAGAAAATAAAATAAAATAAAAGAAAGAAGCAAAATAAATAAATGTCACAAGATAAAGTCTAGATTAATTAAGTAAGATAAAATCTAACTAGGCAATTGGTCACCGTCCCCGGCAACGGCGCCAAAAACTTGTTGAATGCGCAGAACGCAACGCAAGTTTCGGTGCGCTTGAGGGCGCACCTTTTAAAACCGCGTTTACACTCCACGAGTAAGGGATGCAAGTGCACAACCCCTATCGAGTAGTATAATCGGGTATCGATCCACAGGGACGGTTAATTGCGAGGTTAGAATTTATCAAACTCAATCAAAAACTAGAAGTGAGAAAGGTTTGGTTTTGTATTTAAGTTCCTAAGGGTCAAATCAAACAATTCAGACAATTCAGGGAGATGAAATAAAATGCTAGAAGAAATGTAAATTGTGTTTTGATTATGGATAAAAGGCGTTTCCAGGGTTCAGACTTCATCTCTGATCTGCCTCTAGTGGTACGGCCCGTACTAAGTTGGTACGGCTAGGCCGTACCTCACTTGGTAAGGCAAGGCCCGTACCACCCTGGTAAGACCCGTACTGGCTTCCCAGAACAGAACTTACCAGTTCGAGTTGATGCATTTCCTTGCTGGTACCTTGTACTAAACTCTTTAGAAAGGTTCAATTGACCATACCTAAGGTTCCTAAACCCTCAACCATCGTTGTTGGATCAAGATCTAGGTTGGAATGCAATGATTGCCTTTTAGGGTTTCTACACCTCAACTCTCGTGTGTTGGTACAGATCTACCCTAGCTGGTTGATTGGAGGTCTAAGGCACCCTCTAATCTGGCGATTAGAGGAGAATTCAACCTCTCGCTTCAATTCGAACTATTCTACCCTAAGCATTTGATTTGGATGAGAGATTGAGATGATCACATGACCTTGATAGGTTCGATCTAAACCTAGAGGCACATCATACAACAATCACAGCAAGCAAAGCAAAAGATAACAAAGAAGATCTCAATCAATCAAACTAAAGATTTCATACAAGATACAAGTCAAAGAAAGTCAAAACAAATCAAGAATCAATCCTCTAACCCTAGAAACAAAAAGGACTACTCACAGCACATGATCTGATCTAAAAATACAATAAAAGGGAGAGAGATAGCCATGGATCGAAGGGAGTCGAGAGGAGGAGAGCTAGATCCGTCGACTTTCGCCTCTTTCTCTTCCTTCCTTCTTGCTCCTAGCTCCTTAGCTCTCTTTCTCTCTCTTACTGTGCTCTCAATTAGATCTGGAATGGAAACTAGATGTCGAAATTGGAGAGACCCGCCTTAAATATGCCTCTGCCAAAATTTGAATCTGTCAGGCGCCTTTAAGTACGGCCC